>MDKI01011026.1:0-25170 GCA_005239505.1 Nicotiana paniculata
GATTAATCAACCAATCAAAATTATATTAATATCACAATAAGTTTATCCCCCAACGGGTTCCACAAAAACCCTAGATTAAGAACTTTTCTACTCATATTTATAAGAATCAATTCTAAAATAACTTGCATAATTGAACTACAAAATAATGAATAAAAGCTATAAACATCAATGTTGGCTTCACTGAGTAGTAATCCACAAGTTTGTCTTCACTTCAATGGCTTTTCTCCCCTTCGAATCCCTTTCAAGTTGTGTTTTGGGGTCTATTTATATGTTTAGTACAAACCCTAAACATTTAGGAGACTTCTATTCCAACCGGGAAACACTTAAACTCTTCAAAACTCGGAATTGACCGGACATCGGGACCCAGGCGTTTGGGCTCAAAAGCCCCCTTAAAGTCAGGGCAGGCCTGGCGTTAGGGCCCAAACGCCCCCCTAACTCCAGGGTCAGCCTGGCTTTAGGGGCCAAACGCCCCACTAACGCCAGGGACAGCCTGGCTTTAGGGACCAAACGCCCGGGTGTTTCCTTTTTGACTCTTAAGCGTATTTTTCATGTATTTGCGTCCATTTAGCTCGGTTTCCATCTCCAATGCACCTACACATGAAATAAACTCCATTATACACATAAAAGTGTATCTTTATCATTAACGCACATAAAATGTAGGGAATATAACATATTAAACCATGAATTCTAACCACGCATCAATACCCCGCACTTAAACATTTGCTCGTCCTCGAGCAATCAAACTACACTCATTATATATGATCTTTGTTAGGTGTAAATTAAGATAGGGTGCAAGGATTGAGTTTTGGTGTTTAACTATATTGCAATGAGAATATCGAATTTGGGTTTGAATGTGGTAAGTCTAGTATTGAGTACAAAATATAAGTACCAATTAAGAAGGAATATTATGGACAATAAGGGTATTTCAGTTTCAATTTATGCACACGATTAAGGAAATTGAACAGTACATGGAATAAACCATATAAATACCTTTTTATTTAAAAGATTTCGGACTAATTTAAATTACTCATAGCATGAGTAAATATAATCGGCGAATTGATGATAAAATATAAAACTCGGAGGATTGGGTATTCTAAACTAGTGATGGATTTAGCCTAAATGAGGCAATTAACACGAGATCAATATTATTTAATTATAGATTGATTGGAGGAATTTGTACGAATTGCTCAAGGTGAAGCATTTGGTATTTCGGCACGAGTACTGTGAGTAGTAATCTTACCGCAATTTGTATTTTCATAACTTGCTTGATTTACACATGATTTTTAATATGAATATGTTACCGATTATTTTGAATTACATGTGGGACAAATCTTTTACTCGATATGATACCGAAATAGTTATTTGACATGATTACCGTTGTTTTAAATATTCTTGTTGTCACTAGATATGTTTTACTGTTACTTGAAACTACTGTTATCAAAATGAAATTACATGATTTTACAATAAACAAAATGCCATATACTGTTTTAAAATATTTTTCTATGAGTATACACGGATACAGAGACAAGTATAAATGAGAGTAAACATTGAAGGATCCCGTAGCTAACGGCGGGTTCGTTAGACTTGGTGCACCTTGTAATTACTGATTATCGTTACATCCCTCACTAGTGGGAAGGTAGAACTAGCATATCGTTACCGATTTCCCTCGAGTAGGGACTGCCTTTATATTTGACTTCTTGCGAAGAAGTCCACAGTTATACCGATTACACGATCTGTTTATTGAAACCTCCTAAAATATGAATATTGATATTATACAGTGGTTACTGAGCTTATCACTGAATTGTTAATTGAATTATACTACAAGAGAAACATGATGAGACTGAAAATTATTTATTGTTTCTGAAAGGGCATTTTTATGTTATTTTCTGTTTGATATACTAGCATGTTTTCTGACTTGTCCCCAATAAAAACGGTTGTGTTTAAGTCTTATTACTCACTGAGCTAGCGACTCATTCCCCGCTAATTTTTTTACAGAGACAGCAGTTGACACGTGCGAGGATTTTATTAATTAGAGTGCACATGTTGATAGTTCTTGGTGAGCCTCTCACTTGTTCGCGTGGGCGGAGATTTTAATTATTGTTATGGTCTTTCCTTTGAAATATTAGAGTCGCTCCATGGTCATTCTTTTAGTGTCTTGAGTATTCTTTGTTATTATAGACTTATGTTGATTAACGCTCATTCTTATCAAAGTTGGAGATAAAGTATTATTTCTAGTTGTTAGTGGGTAGACTATTAATGATAGATATTTATTTTGGTTAATTGATAAAGTCATTGTCGTTTGAATTGCTATTAGGATGTTTGGTTGCTGATTTGAGACAGGAAATTTTTTGGGATGGTCCAAAACAGGGGAAACTCTGTCCATTTTTTTATAAAATACCGATGGGGCTTACTTGGGGTCACTTGCTCATAAGTGCCAGTCATGATCCTAAATTGGATCGTGACATATTTTCCTTTTTTTGTTCTTTTTTTCACCAACCTTGACTAAAATACTACATGTGGAAGTTTGTCCAACACCCTTGGTATGGTAACTTCAACATTCTCAAAAATAAATCAGAAGGTCTTAAACGGGAAAGGAGGTAAAAAAACCTTGAACTGAATTACAAATTTTGGAACCATTTTTATAGAATTACCATAAGAATTAAACAAACTTCTGCCCAAGTTGGAGTATTGGCGATATGGATTTTTATTGTTATGGGACCGAACCCAGGGTAAGGTTGCCTCAATCGAACGTAGTTCACTGACGCAGAAGATTTGCGGTTTGATTTTTTTCTTTTTTTCCTTTACAAGTACAAATACGACTCAAAAGGGTTAATAAAAGGGTGACACCTATTTGGGGATAGTGAGCAATGATAGCCTTCGTCATCTCGATCTGAGAAAATCATGCGCAAAAGTTTCATAGTGGGTATATATCAAGCATAATATCTTTTGACTGCATAAACATTAATAGTCATGTCTGGTACCCGTCCTTCTTCATCTATCATGTGCAAGGCCCCTTTTTGTAACACTTTCTTGAGGATGTAGGGTCCTTGCCAGTTCGGGACGAACTTTCCTTTAGCTTCTACCTGGTGCGGAAGAATGCATTTCAAGACGAGCTGGCCTACCTCAAAGTGCCTTGGGCGCACTTTCTTGTTATAAGCTCGTGCCATTCTTTGCTGGTATAACTGGCCAAAACACACAGCTGCTAGCCACTTTTCATCAATCAGCATTAGCCATCGTGAGGCAATTTCCGACCGTCGGTGTTAGGGTTAAGGCAGTGGAGCCGGCGGAAGGGAGAAGAGAGATGAGAGAGTGAAGAAAAGAGAAGAGAAATGGGGAAACGGGGGCAAATTTTGTGCAGTTGAGGCTTTAAAAACATGGGTTGTGAATGAACACTATCCGTCGGATTAGATAGGATTGAATGACATAGATTAAATCTCATCCTACTAATCAAAATGATGTCGCTTAAGGCGTCTCCTAGGCCCCCTTGGTTTGAACCGTATCTAAGACAAATGGGCCACTGATTTGGCATGGTTTTGGCCCAACAGATGAAATGAAATCTAATTGGCCCATTTCTTCACAATTTTGTTATTACACACAATATAATTAATCTAAAACATGAAATAAAAGACAAAAATATGGTCGAAATATTGTCATGACCCATTTAACCCCTCTGAAAGGCGTCGTGACGGCACCTAGTCGCTACGACTAGGTAAGCCAATTAATATTGAAATAACCAAAAGTAAAGAACAATAAAACCAACCAAGCTTCACAATTTATATATAAAGGAAAAAATGCCGCTCGGCATATACAAGTAAATCCAATTACCAATTATACACATCACTTCCCAGAACCCGAAACCATGAGTCACTAACTCTACGAAATCTATCTATTGTCTGCTATACAAGAGTTTATGAAGTACAGAAGGAAAAAAAATAAAGATAGAAGGGGACTTCGAGGATCTGAGGACACATGCAGATATACCTTGAAGTCTCCGGTGGCTGCTGTTGCTGACTAGTACTGAGGCGGACGAGAAGTACCTGGATCTGCACACGAAAAAAATGTGTAGGAAGGGCGTGAGTACACCACAGTGGTACCCAGTAAGTGCCAAGCCTAACCTCGATCGAGTAGTGACGAGGTCAGGTCAAGGCTACCGGTATAAATATAATGAACTTATGCAGTAAGAGATATATATTACAGTAAATAGATCATAGAAATCTACAGTAAATAGAAGTCAAGAAAATTCTCAGCTCACAACAGGGGGATCTCCCGCGATACCGTCTCGTAGTCCCAAAGTAAATATGCAATACAGGAGGATCTCCCGGAATATGTCTGTAGTTCCAAAATAAATATGCAATACATGGGGATCTCCTAGAATACGCCCTTAGCCCCAAAATAAATATGCAGTACAGGGGGATCTCCCGGAATACGTCCGTAGTCCCAAAATAAATATGCAGCTCAACCTATAAATAAAACAATTACAGTAATGAAATCTACAATTTAGGCTATGTCTAATTCAAGGGAAAACAAGGGTTTCACTAAACATGTTGCACCGAGTTCAAATAGGCAGTCAAAACACGTAGACATGCTTCCCTCATCTAAACAAGGTAATTACATATACTAGTGTAGTTCAAATAATACAAAAATAGTTCATGATTTAGTGGGAAAATGGATTTTTACAACAATATCTCGTATACGTACTCGCGGCCTCACGTACACGGCGCTCATATATCAAACAGTACCAAAATCCTAAAGGGAAGTTCCCCCACACAAGGTTAGGCAAGCCACTTACCTTGAACCAAGCTCAATCAATCTGAAATCACGCTCTTTCCACGAGTATACAACTCTGAATGGCCCGAATATAATCAAATCAATTGCATAATGTAAATATAACTACAAGTAACTGCTTTAGCTAATGAATTCGAAGCTAAGGCATAAAAATAGGAAAAACACCCAAAAAGCCTCCTCGGGCCCATGTCTCTGAATCGGGTAAAAGTCACAAATTACAAACCCTAAATCACTCACGAGTCTAACCATACAAAATTTACCCAAACCCGATACCAAAATCTCGATCAAAATCCCAAAATTTGGCCTAAGAACTTTGCTCAATTTTCCCCCAATTTTCTCCCCAAATCCGAAATTAAATGATAAAATTAAGCATAGATTAGTGGGAAGTAATCGTAAAGGAGTTAGGAATCATTACCAAAAAACTTCCTCCGAAAATCTCTCCAAATTTCGCCTTCTACCAAGCTCTCAATTAAAATTTGAGTTATGAACCAAAACACCTCGATTTTGAACTTTAATTATGCCCAGATTTTTCTTTAATCGCGATCGCGAAAACACCCTCACGATCGCGAAGAACAACTTCGCTGCCTCATTATTTTTACTCTACGCGAACGCGTAACTTCTCATGCGAACGTGATGAAATGGCTTCAGACCTACCCGATTGCGACTGACCTCACGCGACCGCGAAGAGCAGCACCCAACTCCACTGTTGCCTCGATTCCTCTTCGTGAACGCGGCCTAGCCCACACGTTCGTGATGCACAACCCGATCAACATATGCGATCGCATCCCTTCACTTGCGAACGCATAAGAAAAATTTCCCCTTCCCTCAAACAACCCTACGCGATCGCGTCTCCTCTTACGCGATTGCATAAGAGAAAACCAGCAACTGAACACCAGAAATTTTCTGCAATCTTCCAAGTCCAAAACTAGTCCGTTAAGCACCCGAAACTCACCTGAGGCCCTCGGGACCTCAACCAAATATACCAACCAATCCTAAAACTCCATACGAACTTATTCGATCCCTCAAATCACATCCAACAACGCTAAAATCGCGAATCACCCTCCAATCCAAACTTTAAGAACTTCAAACTTCAAAATTCTACAACCAACGCCGAAACCAACCAAACTACGTCCGATTGATTCCAAATTTTGCACACAGGTCATATTCAACACTACGGACCTACTCCAACTTCCGGAATCATATTCCAACTATGATATCAAAAACTCCACTACCGGTCCAAAACTCCAAAATTTCGACTTTCGCCATTTCAAGCCTAAATGAGATATGGACCCCCAAAAAACATTTCGGACACGCCCCTCTCTCCAATATCTCTGAAGAGTAAGTAGTCACCACCGGATGAAATGAGCTAACTTGGTCAGCTGATCCACGATCACCCAAATAGCATCGAACTTCCTCAAAGTCCGTGGAAGTCCAACTACAAAGTCCATGGTGATCCGTTCCCACTTCCACTATGGGATCTCTAACCTCTGAATCAAGCCACTCGGTCTCTGATGCTCATATTTAACTTGTTGGCAGTTGAGAAACCTGGCTACAAACCCAACTATATCCTTTTTCATCCTCCTCCACCAATAGTCTTGTCTCAAATTCTGGTACATCTTCGCGGCACTTGGATGGATGGAATACAGCGAGCTGTGGGCCTTTTCATGAATCAACTCCCGAAGCCCATCCACATTGGTCACACACATCCGGCCCTGCATCTTGATCACACCATCATCACCGATAGTCACATCTCTAGCATCACCTCGCCGGACCCTGTCCTGAAGGAATAGAAGGTGGGGATCATCATACTGGCGCTCCCTGATATGGTCATAAAGAGAAGACCGAGCGACCACACAAGCCAATACTCGGCTCGGCTCCAAAATATCCAATCTCACAAACTGGCTGGCTAAGGCCTGAACATCCAATGCTAAGGGCCTCTCTACTACCGGAAGATATGCCAAACTCTCCGCCCCACGACTCAAGGTGTCGGCCACTACATTGGCCTTCCTCGGGTGGTACAGTATAGTGATATCATAGTCCTTAAGCAGCTTCAACCACCTCCGTTGACGCAAATTAAGGTCCTTTTTCTTGAACAGGTGCTGCAAACTCTGGTGATCGGTGTAGATCTCATAAGGAACACCGTACAAATAATGACTCTAGATTGAACAATGGATGCTAATAGATCATAGACAGGATAATTCTTCTCATGCACCTTCAACTGTCTGGACGTGTAGGCAATCACCCTACTGTCCTGCATCAACACTGCTCCAAGGACAATCTTCGAGGCATCACAATAGACAGTTTAAGACCCCAAACCTATAGGCAATACCAATACTGGGGTTGTAGTCAAAGTTGTCTTGAGCTTCTGAAAGCTCTCCTCACACTCCTTGATCCACCTGAACGGAGTACCCTTTTGGGTCAGCCTGGTCATAGGAGCTACAATAGATGAAAACCCATATACAAAGCGACGGTAATATCCAGCCAAACCAAGGAAACTGTGGATCTCCATAGCTGATGATGGTATAGGCCATCTCTGCACTGCCTCCACCTTCTTCGGACCTACCTTGATCCCCTCACAAGACACTACGTGACCTATGAATGCCACTGAATCAAGCCAAAATTCACACTTATAAAATTTTGCATACAATCTCTTCTCCCTCAAAGTCTGAAGCACAGTCCTCAGGTGATGCTCATGATCTTCCCGAGATTAGGAATATACCAGAATGTCGTCAATAAACACAATGAAGAAAGAATCAAGATAAGGCTGGAACACACTGTGCATCAAATGCATAAAGGTTTCTGGGGCATTGGTCAGCCCAAATGAAATGACAAGAAACTCATAATTACCATATTGGGTCCTCAAAGCAGTCTTCGGGATATCCGGATCCCAAATTTTCAACTGATGATAGCCAGAGCGCAAGTATATCTTGGAGAACACCCTGGCACCCTGTAAGTGATCAAATAAACCATTAATTCAAGGCAATGGATACTTGTTCTTCACTGTAACCTTGTTCAGCTGGCGATAATCAATACACATAAGCATAGAACCATCCTTTTTCTTCAGAAACAAGACCGGAGCACCCCAAGGTGATACATTGGTCTAATGAAACCCTTATTGAGCAACTCCTGCAACTGCTCCTTCAACTCCTTCAACTCAGGAGGAGCCATACGATAAGGAGGAATAGATATGGGCTGAGTTCCTAGCAACAAATTAATGCCAAAATCAATATCTCTATCGGGCGGTATGAAAGGAAGATCAGTTGGAAACACATCAGGGAAGTCCCCTACTACCGGAACTAACTCAACTGTAGGGGTATCAATACTGACATCACATAGGCAAAATATGCATCACACCCCTTCTCAACCATTCGCTGAGCCTTAAGAAATGAAATGAACCTGTGGGGAGTATACTCTAAGGTACCTCTCCACTCTAATCGCGATAATCCTGGCATAGCCATTGTCACGGTCTTAGCGTGACAATCAAGAATAGCATAATAGGGAGACAACCAGTCCATGCCTAAGATAACATCAAAGTATACCATACTGAGCAATAATAAATCGTCTCTGTTCTCAAAACCACTAAGAGAAATCAAATATGACCGATATACGCGGTCCACAACAAGAGAATCTCGCACAGGAGTAGATACATAAACAGGGGAACTCAAAGAATCCCGAGATACCCCCAAATGTGGAGCAAAATAAGACTACACATATGAATACGTAGAGCCTGGGTCAAATAATACTGATGCATCTCTATGACAGACAAGGACAATACCTGTGATGACAGAATCTGAAACAACTACCTCAGAATGGGCTGGAAGGGCATAATACCTGGCATGGCCTCCCCCTCTAAGGATACCTCGACCTCCCTGGCCTCCGCCTCGAGCTGCCTAAGTAGGTGGGGCGGCAGCTGGGGCTGGAAGCATAGTTGGAGGACCCGGTGGAGCATGTGGTGGCTAAGAAGTCTATGGAGGTGCACCCCTCCTGAATCTGGGGCAACCCCTAACCATGTGATGAGTATCACCACACTCACAACAACCACTTGGAGGACACGGTGGATGAGACTGACTCGGACCTGGCCTGCTGGACTGGCCAGTAATAGCGCCTCGAGCAGGAGGCACACGAAACACTGGCGGTGCATAATAAGGCTCCTGAGGTGTAGGAGGAGCTGGAACACCGCTGGCTTCTGGAAGAGCTGAATGAACGAGGATGTCTTCAATGAAGAAAATCACAAATGAGTCAAGAAACGGTTTGAAAACCCGATTCATAAGATCCATAATATCTGCTGGGGCGTTGGGTTGACCAAAAGACATTACCAGAAATTCGAAGTGCCCATATCGAGTTCTGAAGGAAATCTTAGGAATATCCTGCTCCCTGATTTTTAACTGGTGATACCCGGACCGCAAATCAATCTTTGAGAAGAACCTAGCACCTTTCAACTGATCGAACAAATCATCTATCCGGGGCAATGGGTATTTGTTTTTTGTGGTGACCTTGTTGAGCTGCCGATAATCAATACACATTAGAAGCGATCCGTCTTTCTTTCTGAAAAAAAAGAACCGGTGCGCCCCAAGGCGACACACTTGGCCGTATGAAACCCTTTTCTAATAGATCTTTCAATTGCTCTTTTAGCTCTCTCAATTCTGCTGGCGCCATTCGGTAAGGTGGAATAGATATTGGTTGAGTATCTAGCAATACATCAATCCCGAAATCGATCTCTCTATCTGGTGGAATCCTAGGAAGATCGCCCGGAAATACTTCAAGAAATTCATTCACAACAGACACAGATTCGGGAGCAGGCACCTCTGAAGTGGTGTCCGCAACCCGGACCAAATGATAGATGCACCCTTTTCTGATCATCTTAGAGGCTTTAAGGTAGGAAATGAATCTACCTCTTGGCACAACATCATTCCCCTCCCACTCGATAACTTATTCATTAGGAAATTCAAGCCTCATAATCCTGGATCTACAGTCGATTTTAGCAAAGCACGAATAGAGCCAATCCATCCCCACAATTACATCAAAATCTACTATTTCTAACTTAATAAGATCGAATGTGGTATCCCGACCACGCACCGTGACCATAAAATTCCTATAGACTCGCACGACCGTAATGGAATCACCAACCGGAGTCGACACAGAGAACGACTCGCGAAGCTGTTCAGGTTCTATCCCAAAACTTGAAGCAATAAATGGAGTAACATATGACAAAGAAGACCCGGGATTAATAAGAGCATAAACATCATGTGACTCAACAGTCAGAATACCTATGACAACATCTGGGGAAGCCTCCGCACTCTGACGACCACTCAAAGCATAGAACCGACTGGGCCCCCCTTGACCCCGTGCTCCACCCCTAACTGTACCATGCCCTGCTGGAGCTGGAGGGCGTGCTGAAGACGTGGAAGCTTAAGAGCTGAATGGCTGAGCAGTACCCCTACCCGCGCCCTGACTGGGTGCGTGACAGTCTCGCTGGATATGGCCTCTCTCTCTATAGTTTCGGCAGGCACGAAGTGATCCATGAAGGCATCAACAAACTCATCCCACTTTGTCGGAGGGCTCCCCTTCCCATGGGACCCCTCCCACATCTCAAACCACGAATACGCTGCTCCCTTTAACTGATAGGAAGCCAACTCAACCCCCTCGATTTCTGTAGCCTTCATAACCTAGAGAGTCTTGCACATCTCATCAATGAACTCCTGAACATCAGCCTCTAGGTCGGTGCCTGTGAACTCTGGAGGGGCTAACCGTAGAAACTGGTTGACCCTGGAACCAAAAGAATCCCCTTGCTCGCTAGAGGATGCAGGGGAAGCATGTGATCTTTGGGCCTGGGAGGCCACTAGCTGAGTCAACATCTGAATAGCTCCCCTGAGGTCCCCATCAGAAATACCGGGACCGGAAGCTGGGACTGAAGAAGAATCAAGAACATCAGCGGGAGGGACTGTAGCACCATCCGCTGGAGCAGGAATAGGAATATCCTCGCCTGGAATGGAAGAGTCAGGCAGATTCAGGGTTGGGGAATCATTCTCACCCGCACCATCAGATAAGGAATTCACGACCACTCTTGGGGTGGCATTGGCCTCTAGGCCGAGTCGGGCTCTCTTCTTGGGTGCCCTGTACTGAAAATTGGAACAATGCATGGGTTAGATAAAGATTTTTTCACCTTCCACTTCATCACACGATACAGAGTAACAATGAAAAGGTATTTTCCTAAATGTCCATGCATCTCCCTAATTATAGATGTGGGCGACAACACACCGATAAGAAGGGCTCTACTAGACACGGCTCCAAGACATCCTAGGACACTTTTAAAAACCTTAGGCTCTGATACCAAGTTTGTCAATCCCCAAAACCAAGGGACGAGATTGGCGCCTAACCGGATGATCCCGGTCAAGCAAACCTGGATTACCTCTCATACCCAACACATCACCCCGTGTTTATAATATACATTATTCCACATGAATTAGCAACTTAGAGTTTAAGCATGAATCCACTACTTGAGTTCGCATTATCCTTTAACATTTCCACATTTGATAATCACAAAACATACAACAATTTCGATTCGGACCATGATTACTACTAAACACATTTACCGCCCAAAATACATATATGTACAACCCACATCATGTCTACGGAGCCTCTAAGAGTACTAAGGGTTTACACACTACCTGCCGGCAACAAGGCCCCGACTATACCTTAAAATACATAACATATACAAAAATATGATGTAGACTACACACGGCTCCGAGAGGAAATGGAGCTCACCGGATCTGCTGATCGTACGAAGGGGAAACACCACTATCGGCGGTCTGAGCTACCTGTTGTGGAACCACCTACATCGATATAAAAGATGTAGCGCCCCCGGCAAAAGGGACGTTGGTACCATTGAATATTACTAGCATGTATGAACCAAGTTTATTCCAAGTAGAATCAAACAATACACAATTAGAAAGCAATTAGGGTAACCACACGAGTACCACACAAGTATACAGAAAACCACAATGAAGATTTCACAGTTACTTGTTTCAATTTCCCATCTGTTGCGGCCCGCAACCCGATCCCACCGTACATTCTCATCTCACCCTTATTACCTCTCCACCCTTATTACTTCGTGTTGCGGGGCGCAACCCGATCCCACCGTACAATCACATTTCACCCTTATTACCTCTCCACCCTAATTACTTCATGTTGCGGCACGTAAACCGATCCCACCGTACAATCATATTTCCCCTTATTACCTCTCCACCCTTATTACTTCGTGTTGAGGCATGCAACCCGATCCCACCGTACGTTCCCATTTCGTAACAACAATTACCAACAATTATATCACAAGGATCTTTATCATGAAGAGCATAAGTTCATATTAACCAATAACTATGTGAAATCAAGGCACAATGATCCTTACCAATCAGCAATTCATATATATGTAGTGTTGCCACAATCATTTAACTCAATAAAATCGGCCCATATTTACTTTCATTACTTACTACACAGCATTTAGCACTTGGATACATTCAACACTTTATTTGATTATCGTTTCTTTCATTTTGCAGCACATCTTCTCATACCGATGTATTCAACATTTAACGAGCTTTACACATGGTAGGATAAGCACAAGGAATCACCCTTCATAATCTCAATTAGCATGGTAATTGACTTAAGAAAATCAGAGAGTGAATTCGTACAACTCGACACAGCAGGACAAATAATTCACATATGCTCAAGCAAGAATTTCACACCGTGTACTCGGACACCAACAAAGTAACTCTACAAAGATTAAAATTAGCCATACATACCTTGATTTGGGATTTTTCCTTAATTTCTACCACAATTCACCAGACCTTATAGCACCTTCAATCTAGTTCACAATGTGGCATAATTTAACTTAGACTTAGGAACAATGATCATGTCTTGAACTCACTTGATCATTCTATCAAACACTAAGTGTTCTTTTAGATTAAATGACCTCTTTTTAGTGAAAGATTACTCTAACCCATTCCCTTTTACTAGATTATGATTAGTTGGTTGCATGCATGCAAGGCCCCTACCCTTATCTTCATGAATTCACCTAACCATGTTTCATTTTAACGAAAATCTGGAAATTTAGGTTGATAGGGTAGAAATTTACCTCTTGTAGTGAAGAAAATGGTGTCCTACTTGATCAATTCCAGGTCTGAGTAGTGTTGGAGGAATAAATTGGATGAAGTTGGACTCTCTCTCTCTAGAACCCACTCTCTCCTCTCTCTAATTTATCAGAAAATGAGCTTGAAATGAAAGGGGGAGGTGTTTTAATGAACTGGGGGTCGGGTATGAAATTAGAAATTTAACAGTCCCGAAGCAGAAATGCAGTCAGGAATGCGATCGCATTCCTGCTATGCGGTCCGCATTCTTGTCGCATAATTGGCCCTCAAATGGGCCAAAAAGGAAAGTAGACTGCCCAGGTATGCAACCATTATGTGGTCTGCATACCTGTTATGCGATCGCATAGTGCGTCGCATAACTCCCTCCGCAAAAGTCAAGGTGCAAGAATGCTACAACTATGTGGCCCGCATTCGTGAAATGCGATCGCATTCTAGGCCGCATAGCTGTCCTTAAATGGACAGTAAACTGTCCAGGTATGCGACCACTATGCGGTCCGCTCACCTGATCTGCAATCGCATAGTGGACCTCAGACCTGCGCAAATCTGGAAAATTTTATCTTTTAAGTCCCGGAGTACTTTTTATTCAAAAAGGGTCCGTTTTAAGAATTTCTACAGTTATAACAACACAGGGACCCATTTGGGCATTATTTTTAGCCATGAAATTTTACGGGTCTTTACATTCTCCCCCGCTTAAAATCATTCGTCCTCGAATGAGGATCGGGGAATCATTAGAGTAGGAAAACACAAAATAAACCAATCCCCAAATTTTCACTAATTCCGATATTTTCTGAAAATTTCGCCAGAGTTTCCTTTGTAATTAGGCCTATCTACCTGTCAGAGAGCCCTCAAAACACATGTTTAACCAATTCCACACATTACCAATTACTCTATCAACATGTACATAACTCGATCCTTTCAACAAGCTACATGTAATTCAATTAATTTACAAGCCTCACATAGTTCGGTTAACTCCACAAATTTGCACATAATTCAACTATTACAATAATTGCACATAATTCAGCTATTCACAACAACATATACATTTATGGCACAAAGTTTGGGAAGTCACAATAGTAGGGTAATTAGGGGAGTGGAGTGTTCTTGCACAAAATTTAACATAATACATACTTGCTTAGGAATGACAACTTTCAAAACCACTACCGGACTTATTCAAACAAGTGAGGATATTTCTCTTTCATTTCATTTTCCGCTTCCCACGTGGCTTCTTTGACTTGTTGACTCTGCCATCATACTTTAGCAGAAGCAATCTCTTTGTTTCTCAATCTACGGACTTGCCTATCAAGAATAGAAACTGGAACCTCTTCATATGCCAACCCTTCATTAATTTCAACCGTCCCAACCGGTACAATGGCGGATGGATCCCCAATCACCTTCTTCAACATGGAGACATGAAATACTGGGTGCACTAATGACATCTCAGGGGGCAATTCCAGCCTATAATCCACATGGCCTATCCTTTGAGAAATCCTATATGGCCCGACATACCTTGGGCTTAATTTCCCTTTCTTCCCAAACCGCATCACTCCCTTCAGGGGAGATACCTTCAAGAATACCCAATCATCGACTTGAAACTCCAAATCTCTTCGACGAACGTCCGCATAGGATTTCTGATGACTCTGAGCAGTTTTCATCCTTTCCTGAATGACCTTAACTTTTTCCATAGCTTGGTGCACAAGATCCGGTCCTAACAGTTCCGCCTCGCCAACCTCGAACCATTAAATCGGAGACCTGCACCTCCTTCCGTACAACGCCTCAAATGGGGCCATCTGAATACTAGCATAGAAATTGTTATTATAAGAAAATTCCATAAGCGGCAAGTGATCATCCCAGATACCCTTGAAATCTAATACACAAGCCCGTAACATATCTTCAAGCGTCTGAACGGTCCGTTCTACCTGCCCATCAGTATATGGATGGAATGATGTGCTGAGATTTACCTGCGTACCCAAACCTTGCTGAAATTTCTTCCAAAATTTAGCTGTGAACTGGGCCCCTCGATCCGAGATAATAGATACTAGAGTACCATGGAGTCTGACTATTTCCTTGATATACAACCGAGGGTACTGTTCCGTAGTACCGGTGGACTTGATTGGCAAGAAGTGAGCTGATTTCATGAGCCGATCTACTATTACCCAAACAGAGTCGAACCTACGTGGAGTGTGAGGTAACCCCACCACAAAGTCCATATTGATCATCTCCCATTTCCACATTGGTATTTCCATAAGCTGCGCCAACCCACCGGGTCTCTGATGCTCGGTCTTCACTTGCTGACAATTCGGACACCTAGCCACAAAGTCTGCCATACCCCGCTTCATACCATTCCACCAATAAATCTCCTTGGGATCATGATACATCTTTGTAGAACATGGGTGTACTGAATACCTGAAGTTGTGAGCCTCTGCCATTACCCTTTCCCGAAGATCATCCACGTCCGGAACACATAGCCTCCCTTCGCACCGCAAAACACCGTTATCATTGCCATGTGAAAATGATGTAGTCTTATGATTCATATTTTCCTCTCTCAACTGTACCAATGTTGGATCTCTGAATTGCTTTTCCTTGATATTCGTTACAAGTGAAGATTTTGCTCCATTACACACCACGACATCCCTTTCTTCTGAGGTCGAAAGGCAGACCCCCAGACTAGCCAACTGATAAACCTCTCGAGCCAAAGGCCTCTGACCTGCTTCCAAATGAGCCAAGCTACCCATGGATTTCTGACTAAGAGCGTCGGCTACCACATTCGCCTTTCCCAGATGGTACAAAATATTCATATCATAATCCTTGAGCAACTCTAACCACCTCTGTTGCCTTAAGTTTAACTCCTTCTGCTTGAATAAGTAGTGAAGACTCTTGTGGTATGTGAAAACGTCCACATGGACCCCATAAAGATAATGCTGCCAGATTTTCAATGCAAACACAAACACCGCGAGCTCCAAATCATGCGTCGAGTAATTCTTTTCGTGATTCTTTAGATGCCTAGAAGCATATGCTATTACCTTCCTGCACTGCATCAACACACACCCCAAACCAACCCTTGAAGCATCACAATAAACCATAAATTCCTATGTACCCTCTGGCAAGGTCAACAACGGCGCCGTAGTCAATCGCAATTTCAATTCCTGAAAACTCTTTTCACAAGCATCGAACCACTGGAACTTAACCGCCTTCTGTGTTAGCTTAGTCAATGGGGAGGCAAGGGTAGAGAATCCCTCCACAAACCTCTGATAATACCCAGCCAAATCAAAGAAACTGCAAATCTATGTCGGGGTCGTTGGCCTGGGCCAATCCTTTACCGCTGCAATCTTTTGGGGATCAACCCGAATCCCTTCCCTGGAAATAACATGTCCCAAAAAGGCGACTGATTCTAGCCAAAATTCACATTTTGAAAAATTTGCATACAACTGGTGCTGATGAAGAGTCTGCAGAACTGCGCTGAGGTGAGTAGCATGATCTTCCTGACTTCGCGAATAAACGAGGATGTCGTCAATGAAGACAATCGCAAAGGAGTCTAGAAACGGTTTGAAATCTCGATTCATAAGACCCATAAAAGCTACTAGGGCGTTGGTTAGCCCAAAAGACATTACCAAAAATTCAAAGTGCCCATATCGAGTTCTGAAGGAAGTCTTAGGAATATCCTTCTCCCTGATTTTTAACTGGTGATACCCGGACCGCAAATAGATCTTTGAGAAGAACCTAGCACCTTGCAACTGATCGAACAAATCATCTATGCGGGGCAATGGGTATTTGTTTTTTATGGTGACCTTGTTGAGCTTTCGATAATCAATACACATCCGAAGCGATCCGTCTTTCTTTCTGACAAAAAGAACCGGTGCGCCCCAAGGCGACACACTTGGCCGTATGAAACCCTTTTCTAATAGATCTTTCAATTGCTCTTTTAACTCTCTCAATTCTACTGGCGCCATTCGGTAAGGTGGAATAGATATTGGTTGCATATCTGGAAATACATCAATCCCAAAATCGATCTCTCTATCTGGTGGAATCCCAGGAAGCTCGCCCAGAAATACTTCAACAAATTCATTCACAACAGGCACAGATTCGGGAGCAGGCACCTCTGAATTGGTGTCCGCAACCCAGACCAAATGATAGATGCACCCTTTTCTGATCATCTTAGAGGCTTTAAGGTAGGAAATGAATCTACCTCTTGGCACAACATCATTCCCCTCCCACTCGATAACTGATTCATTAGGAAACTCAATCCTCATAATCCTGTTTTGGCAGTCGAGTTTAGCAAAGCACGAATAGAGCCAATCCATCCCCACAATTACATCAAAATCTACCATTTCTAACTCAATAAGATCGGCCGTGGTATACCGACCACGTACCGTGACCATAAAATTCCTATATACTCGTGCGGTCGTAATTGAATCATCAACCAGAATTGACACAGAGAACGGCTCGTGAAGCTGTTCGGGTTCTATCCCAAAACATGAAGCAATAAATGGAGTAACATATGACAAAGAAGACCCGGGATCAATAAGAGCATAAACATCATGTGACTGAACATTCAGAATACCAGTGACAACATCTGGGGAAGCCTCCGCACTCTGGCGACCACTCAAAGCATAGAACCGACTGGGTCCCCCTCGACCCTGTGCTCCACCCATAACTGTACCGCACCCTGCTGGAGCTGGAGGGCGTGCTAAATACGTGGCGGCTGAAGAGCTGGATGGCTGAGCAGTACCCCTACCCGCGCCCTGACTGGGTGCGCGGCAGTCTCGCTGGATATGGCCTTTCTATCCGCATCTATAGCATACCGGTATATCCAAGTAACAAGGCTCAGAATGAAACCTCCCACACTTAGGGTATGGGGCCCTCCATTGCTGCTGGAACCTCCCACCGGAATGACCCGACTGATGGAACCTCCTGCTGTCTGGACCTGGTCCAAAGTGACCTCCCCACTGATAACTGTGCCCTGATAGCGTGGCACTGGCTGAGGACTGATCATAGGAATGGGATGGCCCTGATGGCCCTCTCCCAAGGACTGATCTCCCTCTTCCAACTGAACTCCCAGGGTCACCCGCCGACCGGGCCCTACTTCTACTCTCCGTCTCCATTCTTATCTTCAACTTCCGAGCCTCTGTGGCCTGGGTGAATCCCACGATCTTCCCATAATTCATATCTAAATGCAGAGCAGCTGTAGCAGCTTCATTAACAACCAAGGGAACAAAGCCCTGAACAAACTATCGAACTCTAGCCTCCATAGTCGGCAGCATGTGGATGGAATATTTGGACAGGCGCACGAACTCCATATGGTACTCCCACACACTCATGTTGCCCTGCTTAAGAACCTCGAAATCCGCAGCACGGGCTTCCATAGTCTCGGCAGGCAAGAAATGATCCATGAAGGCATCAACAAACTCATCCCACTTTGCCGGAGGGATCCCCTCCCCATGGGACCCCTCCCACATCTCAAACCACGAATACGCTGCTCCCTTTAACTGATAGGAAGCCAACTCAACCCCCTCGGTCTCTATAGCCTTCATAACCCGGAGAGTCTTGCACATCTCCTCAATGAACTCCTGAGGATCAGCCTTTGGTTCAGTGCCTGTGAACGCTAGAGGGGATAACCGCAGAAACTGGTTGACCCTGGAACCTGAAGAATCCCCTTGCTCGCTAGAGGATGCAGGGGCAGCATGTGATCTTTGGTCTTGGGAGGCCACTAGCTGAGTCAACATTTGAACAGCTCCCCTGAGGTCCCCATCAGAAATATCGGAACCGGAAGCTGGGATTGAAGAAGAATCAGGAACATCAGCGAGAGGGACTGTATCACCCTCCGCTGTAGCAGGAATAGGAATATCCTGGCCTGGAATGGAAGAGTCAGGCAGAGTCAGGGTCGGGGAATCATTCTCACCCGCACCATCAGATAAGGAATTCACGACCACTCCTGGGGTGGCATTGGCCTCTAGGCCGAGTCGGGCTCTCTTCTTGGGTGCCCTGTACTGAAAATTGGAACAATGCATGGGTTAGATAAATATGTTTTCACCTTCCACTTCATCACACGATACAGAGTAACAATGAAAAGGTATTTTCCTAAATGTCCATGCATCTCCCTAATTATAGATGTGGGCGACAACACACCGATAAGAAGGGCTCTACTAGACACGGCTCCAAGACATCCTAGGACACTTTTAAAAACCTTAGGCTCTGATACCAAGTTTGTCACGCCCCAAAACCGAGGGACGAGATTGGCGCCTAACCGGATGATCCCGGTCAAGCAAACCTGGATTACCTCTCCTACCCAACACATCACCCCGTGTTTATAATATACATTATTCCACATGAATTAGCAACTTAGAGTTTAAGCATGAATCCACTACTTGAGTTCGCATTATCCTTTAACATTTCCACATTTGATAATCACAAAACATACAACAATTTCGATTCGGACCATGATTACTACTAAACACATTTACCGCCCAAAATACATATATGTACAACCCACATCATGTCTACGGAGCCTCTAAGAGTACTCAGGGTTTACGCACTACTTGCCGGCAACAAGGCCCCGGCTATACCTTAAAATACATAACATATACAAAAAGATGATGTAGACTACACACGACCTCGAGAGGAAATGGGGCTCACCGAATTTGCTGACGGTACGAAGGGGAAACACCACTATCGGCGGTCTCATCTACCCGTTGTGGAACTACCTACATCCATGTATAAGATGTAGCGCCCCTGGTGAAAGGGACGTTAGTACCATTGAATAGTACTAGCATATAGGAACCAAGTTTATTCCAAGTAGAATCAAACAATACACAATTAAAAAGAAATTAGGGTAACCACATGAGTACCACACAAGTATACAGAAAAACACAATGAAGATTTCACAGTTACTTGTTTCAATTTCCCATCTGTTGCAGCGCGCAACCCGATCCCGTCGTACATTCTCATCTCACCCTTATTACCTCTCCACCCTTATTACTTCGTGTTGCGGCGCGCAACCCGATCCCACCGTACAATCACATTTCACCCTTATTACTTTGTGTTGCGGCACACAACCCGATCCCACCGTACAATCACATTTCCCCTTATTACCTCTCCGCATTTATTACTTCGTGTTGCGGCGTGCAACCCGATCCCACCGTACGTTCCCATTTCATAACAACAATCACTAACAATTATATCACAAGGATTTTTATCATGAAGAACATATGTTCATATCAACCAATAACTATCTGAAATCAAGGCACAATGATCCTTACAAATAAGAAATTCATATATATATATATATATAGTGTTGCCACAATCATTTAACTCAATAAAATCAGTCCATATTTACTTTGATTACTTACTACACAATATATAGCACTTGGATACATTCAACATTTTATTTCATTATCGTTTCTTTTGTTTTGCAGCACATCCTCTCATACTGATGTATTCAACATTCAACGAGCTTTACACATCGTAGGATAAGCACAAGGAATCACCCTTCATAATCTCAATTAGCATGGTAATTGACTTAAGAAAATCAGAGAGTAAATTCGTACAACTCGACACAGCAGGACAAATAATTCACATATGCTCAAGCAAGAATTTCATACCGTGTACTCGGACACCAAAAAAGTAACTCTACAAAGATTAAAACTAGCCATACATACCTTGATTTGGGTTTTTTCCTTAATTTATACCACAATTCACCGGACCTTCTAGCACCTTCAATCTGGTTCACAATGTGGCATAATTTAACTTAGACTTAGGAACAATGATCATGTCTTGAACTCACTTGATCATTCTATCAAACACTAAGTGTTCTTTTAGATTAAATGGCCTCTTTTTAGTGAAAGATTACTCTAACCCATTCCTTTTTACTAGATTATGATTAGTTGGTACATGCATGCAAGGCTCCTACCCTTATCTTCATGAATTCACCTAACCATGTTTCACTTTAACAAAAATCTAGAAATTTAGGTTGATGGGGTAGAAGTTTACCTCTTGTAGTGAAGAAAATGGTGTCCTACTTGATCAATTCCAGGTCTGAGTAGTGTTGGAGGAATAAATTGGATGAAGTTGGACTCTCTCTCTCTCTCTCTAGAACCCACTCTCTCCTCTATCTAATTTATCAGAAAATGAGCTTGAAATGAAAAGGGGAGGTGTTTTAATGAACTGGGGGTTGGGTATGAATTAGAAATTTAACAGTCCTGAAGCAGAAATGCGATCAGGAATGCGATCGTATTCCTGCTATGCGGTCCGCATTCCTGTCGCATAATTGGCCCTCAAATGGGCCATAAATGAAAGTAGATTTCCCAGGTATGCGACCATTATGTGGTTCGCATGTATTGGTAAAAAAGAGCTTCACAAGTGTAATAAATCTTGATGACTCAGCAGTCTACGTGGAGCAATGAAGACACGACAACTGGACGGAACTCTATGAAGAGGTATGAGGCAAAGAGGCATGACAAATTACACCCACGGGTTAATTAGCTACGGAAGTCTTAACCTAATTGAGAAGATGAAGAGACACGGTCAAAATGTATTTGGGCAGAACAAAGGGCAGATTCAGAGATCTTCAATTAGTGATCCACACGTTACACGACATTCACGCAACAGTTACGATTACTCATTGTAACGTTACATTAATGTCATAATTAGTCATTAATGCTCAATCACTGAAAAAGGCAGACGTTATATTAAGAAATTCCCTATATAAGGGAGTAAAATATAACCTGTAAAAGGATCATGCGAACTACTATTGCAATATAATTACTTTTTGTGCTCCTTACTGCTTTCTATTTACAAGTTTGCCTACAATTATAATCTTATTCTTTGGTTATCGGAAACCCGTGTTCTTCTTAAAATAGCTTTGGGAAAAGAACCCAATTCTTTGGTTAAACAAATTGGTTCTGTTACCAGGAATCTGATAATCATTGTTTGTTTTTCAAGCGAAATCCTCTGAACTATGTCGAACTCCAACGACAACAACCAGCAAAGGAATGAAACCCCAGTTCAATCGCCTTCAGGAACCCCACGTGGTTCATGGGAACAATCCCTAGAAAGATCCAATAACAACAATGATAATAATGATCAAACGGTGGAACAAGATCTAGTAAAGCAAATGATTGCAGAGTATGTGAGCCAAGCTTTGCAAGAATTTGCGAGGGGATTACCGGCAGCGTTACCTACACCACCGACGCCACCCCCCCAATAATACCATCACCATGGAAAATCCTCAATCTGGGTTGGCGAACTCAGGAAGGGGAGATACTTCTAATGAATCTCTCGAAGCAAGACCAGGTATGACTAATAACTCTTAACTACAAAATTTACTGCTAACCATGCAGAAACAGATGAAGGAGCAGAACGATCGTATCGAACAAATTCCTGGAGTACCGCCTATTATCAAAGGCATTGATGTTGATAGGTATTCTCAACAACCTTGGATGACAAGTGCGGCACCCTTGCCTATACCCAAGAAGTTTAAAATGCCTGACATTCCCAAATATAATGGAACAACTGACCCACGTGATCATGTGACTGCTTTCACTACTGGAGTAAAAGGCAACGACTCAACATAACAAGAGATTGAATCAGTCCTTGTCAAAAAATTGTGGGAAACACTTACCAAAGAAGCCATAAACTGGTATTCTCTTCTCCCTGAAAATTCTATTGACTCTTTTGCTGAGCTTGCAGATTCATTTATAAAAGCACACTCTGGTGCACAAAAAGTTGAGAAAAGAATGGAAGACATATTCAAAATAAAACAAGGAGACACGGAACTACTCTATGAGTTTGTAGACAGGTTTCAACGAGAAAGAAAGCAATTACCCAGGGTGCCTGATAATTGGGCAGCCATGGCATTTGCAAGCAACCTAAACGATAAAAGCTCAGTAGCCATGAGACGACTTAAGGAAAGTCTAAGAGAATTCCCCGCTACAACGTGGAACGATGTATATAACAGGTATAGTACTAAACTCAGAATAGAAGAAGATACCATTTCTCGTTCAAGAGATGAAGATCATTCCAGATCCAGACGTCCTGAATCAGACAGAAGACCAGGTACAAACCTTACGTAGGACCCTCGGGACGTGATATTCGTCCGAGGTTCGAAAACACTAGGTCAGACTATAGACCACCAGGAAGAGACGTAGTCTCATCCTCATCTAGATCCAGAAAAGATCGAGATGAACGACCTAGAGGTAATACCCGAATTGGAGATCATTCCTTTAATGTAAGTACTACTGAGCTTGTCTCAATATTGAGGAACATGGGAGACAAGGTTAATTGGCCCAAAGAGATGCGATCAAATCCAAATAGAAGGAACCCGGATCACTGGTGTGAATTCCATAACAATCATGGGAACAGGACTGCGGATTGCAAATTTTTACAAGGTGAAGCAGAAAATTTATTGAAACAGGGTTTTAATAGAATTGCTTAGTGATAAAGGAAAACGTGCATATATGAAGAACAGGCAGGAGCCCCCAAAGCCTCCTTCTCCAAAGCGAACCGTCAACGTGATACATGGAGGAGAAGAAGTAAACGGAGCGGTCTGCAAAATGACCACAAAGTTCACAATTACACATGGAAAAGGAGTTCATGAAAATCTAGAAGAGGACGATATAACCTTCAATGATGCAGATATCGGCGGATTAATGCTTCCTCACAACGATGCTCTGGTAATATCTTTACTTATTCATGACACTAACGTAAAAAGAGTGTTGATTGATCCAGGTAGTTCAATCAATATCATTTTGCTAAGAGTCGTGGAAGAAATGCTATTGGGGAATCAAGTAATCCCAAGGGCACGAGCCATATCAGAGTTTGATAACTCTAGGGTTATAACAAAAGGAGAAATCGAGCTTAGCACTTATGCTGAGGGGGTGATCAAAAGTACCAGGTTCCAAGTCATTGTAGACATGTGATTTTTGACCCTCCCCAAGATTTTGCATATTTTAGCATTTAAATACTTAGTTTAGGTTTAATATAGTTATTTCAACTCATCTTGACTCTTTTACTTTATTTTATTACAAGGAAAATGAAAATTACAAAAAAAGAAAAAGAAAAAAAATTTAGTTTATGTATTTTTCGTAAATTTAAAAATATATATAGAGAAAAAATAGTACCTTATTTTTATCTTTATATAATTTCGAAAACACAAAAATAGTCTCATGTTTAGTTTAATTAATTAGGATTAGCTTTGACATTGTGTAGCATTTCTATCTTATTTTAAAAGGCATTGTGTAATTTAGGGACCTTTCTAGACTCTTCTTTGGGACAAAAAATAAATAAAAAGACCTTAAGGACTTAACACAAAAAGACCTAGGGACTAACTGGCAAATACACAAAAAATACACTTAAAACCTAGACCTATATTTTAGGTAATGCCTACAATGAGCTAAAGGGAGGACACCCCCCTCCCCTCCCCCAATCTGACCCCAAAAGAGGTAGTTTTACAGTACATACCCCCCCCCCTTCGAAGTCATCTTCTTCGCATCCCCCTCCTATCAGCCACCCTCCGCCACCTCACCTTCATCTTCTCCATTACCTCAAATACCATTAAGCACCTTGAAACCTCAATTAGAACCCAGCCAAAAAAGCTAGCAGAACCTCTTCCTTTGTTGGACCTCCACCAGCCGCCCACACCCCTAATACACCCGCTGCCGGCCAGATCTCCTCCCAACACTACCATAGCTGCTAACCAACCTCACACCACGAAGCAACAACCCTTGACCTTCCTCAACCTAAAACCTTCTTCTTCGCGAAAAAGGGAGCAGTCCCCATCACCACCCTCAACCAAGATAGCCGTCACCGTCGCCAATAACCTCATCTCTGCCAAACGACGCACCTCACCGGACGTCGGCAGAACCACACACACACACAACGCATAGAAACAAGGAAAGGAAAATGAATCTGGAAAAATAGAAGAAAAAAAAGAGTGTGGATTAGAGCCTAAAACAGAGGAAGGTTACTGGGTTCTACCATGATGGAAATGACTGGTTTTGCAATGCAAGTTTGGTCAGTGAGGTTTGCCGTTGAGGTCTCGAGTTTCTGGTTCCGTTCGGGTTCATCGGTGTAAGTCACGGTCAAGAGTCGTCGAGTTGTTTAACTTCATGTAATTACAATTTCATTGATTTGTACCAAAGGTCCGTTCTTCCTATTCTTTTACTACTTTGTTCTAATAATTATCATGTTGCCTTAATTTGTTGTTTGAGTTAGTGTTCAATCCATCTCCTATTTTTGTTCTTTTGTTTCGATT
>ML308036.1:0-55962 GCA_005239505.1 Nicotiana paniculata
ATCCTCAACGGGTTCCACCAAAACCTTAGACTAAATATATTAGCTACTCATAATTGTACTGAATATAACAACAGAAGAATTCATCAACAATGACAAAAATATAAGGAAGAGAGATGAGATTTGATGCCCAATTGCCCTCCTTACCTCTTGCCTTTGCTTTTCTTGAACAAGACTCTAAACCTGATTAATCCCCTTTTTGGGCGAGTTGAAGTTTATATAGGTTAAATTGAATTTCTCCAAACTTTCAATTCTACCCCTGGAAACTAACACGTTCGATTGGACTAGCGCTCCCGTGCTAGTCATCGCGCTACTGGGCGCGCTAATGGCTAAACATTCTGCCTGGGATCGTTGGACTAGCACGGTCGCGCTAAGACCGCGCTAGTGACTTATAACTGCCCCAACAATTTTCTTCCTTCTTTTCACACGTTAAATACTCCAAGGGCTTTTCTCCTTCAATTTGGCTCCAAACACCATCGTAGGTCCTCATAAGCACATTTTTCTCCTGCAAAACATAAAATCAACAATTAGAGCCATTTTAACATCATTTCACATTCCTAAGACAATGGAGCATCATTAAGTTGGAGTGAAAATATACACTAAACTACAAGATTTTAGCCTATTATCAGGTACAGCCATATCATGGCATTCAACGAAATAGACTATGGTTGTTACTTCTTCAAATCATGCAGAGATAATAGTAATTCATGAAGCAAGTCAAGAATGCGTTTGGTTAAGATCAATAACTCAGCATATTCAGGAAACATGTGGTCTTTCTTCAAAAGAAAATACTCCAACAACATTGTATGAAGACAATGCTGCATGTATAACTCAACTGAAAGGAGGATATATTAAAGGAGACAGAACAAAGCATATTTCACCAAAATTCTTCTTCACTCATGATCTTCAAAAGAATGGGGAAATAGATGTTCAACAAGTTCGTTAAAGTGATGATTTGGCAGATCTGTTTACTAAGGCATTGCCAACCTCAACATTTGAGAAGTTAATATAAAAAATTGGAATGCGGCATCTCCGAGACCTTAAGTGACATGTTAATCAGGAGTAAAAATACGCGTTGTACACTTTTTTCCTTAACTTAGGTTTTGTCCCATTGGGTTTTCCTAGTAAGGTTTTTAAAGAGGCAACAAGTAATGCGTATTGCAAATAACTATGTATTTCCCACATTTTATTTTTATATTAAGCTCTTAATGATAAAATATTTGTACATGGCCATCCAAGGGGGAGTGTTGTAAATATTAGGCAAAATGCATACACAGATACTTAAACTATCAAAGAAATTTCACTTGAACACCTCAACTAAGCCATTTTCCAACGAAACACTTTTAATATACTTTTATTGCACCAGTTTAACACGTACGACTGACATAGAATATAGCGTGAATATCATTGCATTCGAGCGCGTGAGCAGCAGAAATATAAGCCTATCACCGGCACAATAAACGGTAAAATCCCTCCTTTCTCCAATAATATAATTAGACCCTCCTCTCTCTTACCAACCCTAATTCTTGACCTTTCCTTCAAAATCCAGCCCTAATTCCTCACCATTCCCTCAAAATCCAGCCCTATTTCTTCTCCCTTTTCTTGATTTTGTTTAAAATTTCTGTTCTTCTCTCCAAATTGTGTTCGAATCTTGGCTTAATAAGCTCTCAATTATGTATCACAAATCAAGAGTCGATTCATGTCGGTGTGGTCATGAATGTCAACTGAAAACTTCATGGTCTCCATCTAATCCTGGAAGGAGGTTCTATGGATGCAAAATTAAAAAGGTAAGTGATAATTAACAACAATTAATTAATTTTTAGTCATGTTGTTTTTTCTGATTTTAGTTTATGATTTTTTGAAGGACAAAGGTGGATGTAATTTTTTTAAGTGGGTTGCGATGAGTTTCCTAGCCAAGCTAATAGGGTTATTTGGGGTTTACTGAACAGGGTCAAAGATTTTGAAGAAGAAAGAGCTCGAGCAAGAAGAAGGAGGAAGAAATTGACTTCTATTACAGTAACAATGCTGATTATTTGGGTTTGCTACTGTGTCGTTAATCATTGAAGTTGTTGTGGTTTTGCTGGTAGTGGAGTATTTTGTGGGTAGTTTATAGTGGTGATAGATATATTTTGGGTGTATCTAGTTTGTTAGGATGTAATTGTGGCATGTGGCCTTACTTCAATGAAATTAAACAAGTTCTGCACTTTGTTATTATGTATTCTGCAGTTTGTTATGTATTATGCATTTTGTTATGTATTCTGCCTTTATTTTTTTGCAGTTTGATGTTACCAACCGAATGCATACGAAACTGAATGTATTGGTTTAAACAGAATGCTACCAACTAAAGTGTTGATTTAAACAGAATGCTACCAAACAGAATGCTTGAGATATTTAAATTGCATTCCAGCTAAAGTGTTTAAACAGAGGCATTTAAATGCATTTAAACAGAATGCTACCAACTGAGGCATTTAAATTGCATTCCAGAACTAGTGTTTACAACAATTCCAAACAACTAGAAAAAATACATGAACTGACCCAAAAGAGACACAATAATCAATCCAAGTTTGGATACTTAGCAAAATACATGAACTGAAACCCAAAATAGCACAATCCTAACACAACTATGGCGTTGGAGGGGCTGGACTTGCAAATGAAGAGGTAGTTGCTAAAGATCCAATTTGGCTTCTCTTGTTTGCACTTAGTTGTTGTAGTTGGGAAGTAGTTATAGCATTTCTGCCTTTAAACTTAAGGCCAGGAGGTTTAAATCCAAGATTGATATTGACTGCACTGGTATCCTTTACAACCTTAGTCCCATATGATACAACTCTTTCACCCGAACTACCTGGCTAAAATTGACATAAAAAGCATATAAATCAGTTTTAACAAATGGTAGTAATAACAAATTGAAGTTGTGAATAGACAATCCTTACATTAATGATAGCCATTCCAGTTGTAGGGTTGGTGTAACATCCAAAACCAACATTTCTTGACCTCTTATGTCCATCAGATGGTGTTGCAGATTCAGCACCTCTTCCTCTTGTTCTTTTAACCCTAATAGTAAGTTTTCTAGGATCAGTTGGTGGAGGTGCATTTGGAATGTACCCCTGCCAAAACTAGTGTAGTTTCTCCTTCCTCTACCACTGGTTGTGCTTGTATTATCATTGTTTCCCCTTCCTCTGCCACTGCCCCTATAGTTGATGTAGATTCTTGAGTTGCTTGACTTCCTTGTCTTTATTGAGTTGCTTGAGTAGAGTCTCCCATTCCACCCTAAAAATTCCAGAAAGTACATATATAAGTTGGCATTTTAAGTGACTAAAAAGGTGAAAATTATTACAACATACCCTTGATTGGCATGTAGATTTTTTATGGCCTGCTTGATGACATTTTGAACATGTCATCTTAACTCCTTGCTTAGAGAGCTTGCCATACTTCTTTTTCTTAGGCTCATTCTTGGCCTTTCTTCTTTTCTTTTGGGGCCTGCCTGGCATTGGCTTTGGTGCAGGAGGCTCAATTACCATGTTATTAGTGGCACGGCCACATCTTCATGTTGGGTATTAGTTCAAGAAAGTATTGGTATGCCTTGAGAAATGTCTGCTTTCTGTACCAGTGATCCACATAATTGTATGGTTCTTCTTCTTGGTGATAGATTGCACAAATTGCATGTGCACAAGGGATCTCTCTTAACTGCCAGGATCTACAAGTACATGTTCTTCTCCTCAATTTTACTATGTATCTGTATTCATACTCATCAACCTCAAACCCATCAGTTCCAAACCACAAAACTTTGTATTTTCTAGACAACTCCTTATTTTCTTCTAGAATTACCCTTGCCATAGGAGAAATGTCTGTAATCCAAGTCTCTGCAAACTTTATCATATCAACATGTCTCCTAACTACTCTATGTCTAATGTCCTCGAACATGGTAATAATATACTTGTCCCTAGGTGCTAATATCCAAGAATTAAAGGTCTCACACATATTATTTTCTACAATATCACATTTAGAGTATTCAAGGAAAAAATCTCTACACCAATACTCTTTGTTATACTTCAACAAGCTTTCATATATACCTTTTCCAAGCTTTCCCAAAGCAGCCAGTTCTTCTTTCAACTTCACCTCAAAACTAGCCTTAGAACACCTCCATAATTTCTTTCTCATCTCCTCACCTCTCCAAGTTTTGGACCAGTTAGACAATATGTGCCTAGCACACATTCGATGCTCACAATTTGGTAGTAACTCTTGAATGCTTGGTACCAAACCCTACAGAATGTAGATGAAACAGAATGTAGATGAAACAGAATGTAGACAGAACTCAGAAATAGAATGTCGACAGAATTCAAATAGAACTCAGAAATAGAAAATTAAAACAGAACCAGAAATCAAAAATAGAAATGAGATGAAGTAAAGTAACTTTTGCATATCAGACATAACTGTTAATCCATCTCCATCTCCCAACTCCAAGTCGGCTATTAAGTTGTTTATAAACTAACTCCAAGATGCTTTTGACTCATTGTCTATCACAGCCCATGCAATGAGATACATTTGTTTGTTCCCATTTTTCCCAATAGTTACCAACAATTCACCCTTACATGCTCCTTTTAGATTACACCCATCAAAACCTATGATCTTCCTGCATCCTTCCAACCAGCCTTTCTTCAATGCATCAAAGCAGACATAGAAATGTTTAAGCAGATTCTTTCCAGGCTCTGAATTTCTGTCAGTTTTGACCAAGCAAGTACTACCAGGATTGGTTTGTTTAATAATATCAGCATAGTCACATAATCTAGCAAATTCCATCTTCCAATCCCCCATAAACTTCCTAAGAACTATGTGGTTTTCCCTGTAACAGATGGTTCTACTAACATATAAACCCAATTTGTCTCTAACCAATTTTTGTATTTCCCAGATCCTAATATAGGGCTGAGATGTGATCCTATCTCTGAATTTGTCAGCAATATACTTAGAATTACAAAGCTTGTTTTTGTTCATTGGAGTGCACTTGTGAATAGGATGATACTTCTTAACTATAAAATTCCCTGAATCCCTGTCAAGACTTGCAAATAACTCCCACTGGCAAATCTTTGATTTACATTTCACCCTCACACTAGTTGCCTCATTAGGTCTAAGCTTCAGCTGTGCATGGTATTCAATAGCACAGTCAGTCACTAGCTCATCATATCTTAACTTTGTACTCTTCCTTCTACTTCGCAAATCAACACCAATTTCAGCTTCCACATCTAGCTCATCATCAGAATCATCACTACCTATATCAGAACTATCAACATAGTCCTCATCCCCCCCATAATTTACCAGCATATTTGTCTGCCTTGTTCTTGTCAATGTCTTCAAAACCTCTATCTATTTTTCCTTCTCCCAGAGGTACTTCTACATGAATGGTTTTTTCCTTCTTCTAGCCTTTAGCTTGGTTCTCTTTTCATTCCTAACAGCTATCAACTCTTCATCAACATCACTATAATCTTCTTCTGGTACTACATCAAATTCTGAGTCACTACTACTGTCCAGATCTGAAATAGCACCATCAAGGCCTGTAACATCATCTTCCCTTACTTCATTTTCATCAACAACATTGTCCCTCCCTTCACTTTCAACAACAACCTCTTCCCTCTCTTCTGTTTCAGCAACTACCTCTTTCCTCACTTCACTTTCATCAACAACATTCCCTAACTTCAGTTTCAGCAGCTACCTCTTCCCTCACTTCACTTTCATCAACTACCTCAGGGTCTAGAACAATATGTTGAATATACAAATGCAACTCGTCTCCATTTTCAAGGTTAGATACAATATTCAATAATTGTGCATCACTATCCACATAGACAAAAGTCTTAGTTGTCGGGTCTTGGTAATAGAAGCCACCCACTGTAGGATATCCCATTTTTTAGTGTAATATAATAGTTCCGGAATAGAAAATTGGTCTTTATCAACATCAGCTATTGACACATCCTTTTCCCCACATATTTCGAGTCATGGTCAAGGGTAAATTTTCCACCATGGTGAAAATTAACAGCAATAAAGTCTGACATCACTATTTTAATATTCCCAAATTTCTTTTAAAAAAACCTAATTGTGGTCCCAAATCAGTCCCAACTCCCACAGAAGCCCACCATTAAAATGAAAATAGTACAAACACTAAAAAGACTTACCCTTTCATCACTTCAATTTTGAAATCAAGCAGCACTTCACCCGAACAACACCGACTAATGATCGTTCTTCAAGCACATATTTGGACAAACACACAAATCGAACAGATATTTACCTATGGCACTGATTACCACTCAATATCGAACGAAAACGAAGTAAAATCAATAGACATGCATCGGTTTCGGCGGATTTTACTGGAGTCGAATTTGGGAGTTAGGGCTTTTTTGGTCGTTTGTTGTTTTAGGATTTTATAAAGAGGGTTAAAATTAGGAATAGGGTAATTAAGCCGGTGAAATAATCTATGTGTCATTGTAAAAAATGTGTCAATTTTTAATTGGTTAGATTATCCATGCTGGAAGCATGTAATCACACGCGTGAAAATTTTTTATAAGCTCAGGTCGGACGTGTTAAACTAGTGCAAGAAAAGTATAGTAATAGTGTTTCATTGGAAAATGGCTTAGTTGAGGTGTTCAAGTGAAATTTCTTTGATAGTTTGAGTGTCTGTCTATGTATTCTGCCTAAATATTATGTGGATGAAGTCCATGTATAAATAGTTTGTGAATAGATTTCCACTTTATGTCCATCCCTTACACTATTTTACTATAGTGGTCTTTATTTTTTATGCCTATAAAAGGCTATGTAAATGGCATTATAAAGACACACCAAAAAGATGTGAAATACTCCTTCTATCTCTATTTCTTATTTACATTTTACTAATTACTTTTATTTTATAACATTTTAAATACTCATTACTCACACAGTACGTACATTGAAATCCCTGGAGCCAGCTCACTCAAATAGTACAAATAAATTCAAATCTTCTTATATAAAGCCACAGTAACCTAGAGCCAGAAGAGGGGACAGACTGATAGAGAGCAACAATCACAGGAAACCTAGCCATTAACACCACTTTTGCTCCTCCTTCTTCTTCCCTTTACTTACTACTGTTTTCAGCATCTCCATATACCACCACAGTTTTCCTCCCGATAAGGTGTAGTTAATGTTGATCAAGTTGCGCTCGATCTGGTTTAAAGGCGAGGTCGCCATTCAAGTTTTACGACGAAGTTTCCCGTCCGGGTTCTGTTGATGAAGTTTCACTTTGGCTAGCGGAACGATACTCCGCTGTACAAGTTTGCCTTAACAATATTGAACAAACTCGAATTTTTTTTTTCTTGTGAAAAGGATATTTGAAAATTAGAGTTGTGTTTGGACATGAATATAATTTTGTATTATTTTTTGACTTTTTGTGAGTAATATAAAGTGAAAATTTTGGAAAACAGTTTTTGGAAATTTTTTCATGACCAAACACTAATTTTGTTAAAAAAAGATCAGGAAAAGAGTAAAAAAGCCAAACGGGCCTTACATGCCTATAAGATCTTGGTAGTTATTTGCTGAGTTGACAATTTTATACTTTCTGTCTGTTTAAGCTTTCAATTTCAAATGCACGTTTGATTAGTTTAGGTACAGCTTATGGAATTTTGATCAAATTGCTGAATATTGTCTCTTGGTTTCTAAGCTAAAAATGGGATATGTCATTTTGTTTGTTACAGAATTTTAGTACTTACTTATTATAACTTTAGGCCTCATTTGTGAAACATTTGAAAATGCATCAAAAACAGAAAAGGCAAAAATGCATAAAATCCTTATGACGCAAAATATTTGAAAATGATTTAAGCTAAATGTGAACTAATAAAAGGGACCTACTGACTGCACATTTCAATATATATTTTAACGTCCGTTTTGGATGTTAAGGTATAGCGCTCTTTAAAAGAGCGTTATATATAAAACGCCTTTGTAAAATGCGTTATACCTGGAAGCTGATAAGACATGTATGTATAGCGGTTATAACACTTTTATAAATCGCGCTATACATCCATAAGTACTCGTCCCCTTCCCTTTCCTCCACGTTCAAAAACCAGAAGCTCCCTCCCTCCCCCCAATTAACTCGATAAAAAACTCGAGTGTACCCCACCCGTCCCACAAAAATTAAAGAGTGTTGGTTCTGCATCCTAGCCAAGCCTTCTATTATTGTGAGTTGCTTGTTTCGGACTCAAATTTTCAATTCTTCTATTTTTTGAAAAACATAAATCGAGGTATCCTGATTTAATTTATGTTGAAACTCGTATAAATAATGCATATTAGTTGTTTTGAATGTGTTCCATGTTGTTTTGTGTTTTTTGCGATTAAACTGGTATGTTATTTTTATTCGGACTAAGATATTAATGTTCTAAAAAAATATGTAAAAATTGAGAAATCATTATTATTTGTTAATAAAAATTCTAATAAATTACTTTTACCAATTAAATATTCTATAAATATAAAAATTAATTATTTAATTTACAAAACAAACATATAAAATTATGAAACTAACATGTAAAATAATAAAACTAACACATACAAAAATTTCAGGGTAGTTTGGTGCTACTGGGTCTCAAATATCGAGCCTGGAACCCATATGTGAATACTCTATCCAATTAAATATTGTATAATTATAAAAATTAATTATTTAATTTACAAAAAAACATATAAAATTATGAAGCTAACATGTAAAATAACAAAACTAACACATACAAGAATTCGAGGTAGTTTGGTGCTACTAGGTATCAAATATCGAGCCTGGAACCCATATGTGAATATTTTATCTAATTAAATATTGTATAATTATCAAAATTAATTATTTAATTTACAAAACAAACATATAATTAATTTTGTTTAATTTACAGTAGACGGCATGGACGTGCCGCCTATGCATCCCGGACCTTTCTGCGATGAGCTATTAGTGTTACAGTGCAATCATAGGTCCTCCCACATATGGGAAGGAGAGTTACTGACCCAGACTGTCCGCGCCAGGAGAGTGGACGACATGTGGGATTTTCTGAAGGGCAAAGTTCTCCATCCCCGTGTAGTCCAACGCCTGCAGGATACAGGCTTCTACAGGATTTTGGAGATCGGACGACTGCAGCTCGGTTGGTCTTTGGTCACGGCCCTGATAGAGCGGTGGCGACTGGAGACGCACACATTCCACCTGCCCATTGGCGAGGCCACCATCACGCTGCATGACGTGGAGGTTTTATATGGGATGCCCGTTAATGGACATCCCGTCGCTCTGTCGCAGGCCGTGAGAGAGATGACACGTGGGCAGTATTTGGACATGTTGCAACAGCTCACTGGTTTTAGGCCACAGGATGAGACAGCACAGGCAGGGGCCAGTCGCCTGAGTTTGACTACTATTCGACAGCATTTGGAGATATTGCACCCCGACATCACTGGCGAGACAGATGATCTGCATATTCACCGGTATACGAAGTTGTTGCTGCTCCTTATGTTTGGAGGGGTCTTGTTCCCGAACACTACCGGGAACCTAGTCAGCTTGAGATTTCTTCATCATCTTGAGCGGCTAAATGATTTACCCCAGTACAGTTGGGGTGTTGTTGTTCTCGCCTACTTGTACAGGCAGATGTGCCGGGCGAGCATGGGCACCCAGCATGAAGTATGTAGATTTTTTCCGCTGCTACAGGTGACAACACATTCGAATACTCTATTCATTATAACATATCTAGTAAAAATATATCTTAAATTTTACGTCAACTTTGTATGTTAGGTTTGGGTTTGGGAGCGGTTCCTGCAGTTGCAGCCACCTCTACCATCATTACCTTCGGATGTACAACCTTTGTTTCTCCTTCTAGCTAGGAGGTGGGTTCTCCGGCGAGGATACTTACATATCTACGAGGCTCGACATAATCTCCCCCTTTGCAGGGATTTGTTGGATATGCTGGAGGGCGCACAGGTAAATGTATACCTACGTTTACTTGGTATAGCTTCACATGTGTTGCGCATACTCACATTTTCTGTTATTATTTAATAGTTCATCTGGACGCCATACAGCGACGAGTTAATAGGTGGCCTGCCCGATTATTGCTCGGCCGACCGACTGATTTGGAGCACTTCCGTCCCGCTGATATGCCTCGATATTGTGGAGCATCATGCCACAGAGAGGGTACTTCGCCAGTTTGGCCGTCCGCAGCCTGTACCGAGATCTCCTACATGGCAGCCCACACATTACCACCGGGATGATCGTTCCAGGGTGGACGACGCATATGTGGCATGGCTAGAGGCGCAGGTCGATACTTGGGATCGACGAGTTGACCTGATTCCATCCCCCACCCCCCTTCACCGAGCCGGACGGATACTTTTCATTAGTATATGCCCTGGTACCGCGGCGTTACCCGACTTTTTGTCGGGAATCCCATTCATCGAGCTAGTGGCCAGTATGTTTCATATGCCGAGCGGCACGAGGCCCTGGTATGTTATCTTGTATTCTTACTTATGTAACTGTAATCTAGCGTTCTGTAATTTATATTTTATACGTTGTGCAGGCTATTTGGCCTACATATACTCTACCAGTTGGGACCGTAGATGCAGCAGCATTCCGGCGAGGGAGCTACCATTTTGCACGATTATGGCTGGCAGGTTGCAGAGTTGGTTGGCCGGACACTATGCTGAGCTCGAGCAATACCAACGAGGTAGGGGTGCTGACCTGGCTGTGACGGATGATTATATTCAGGAGCCCGACAAGATTATGGTAATACAATTTAAATTTATGTGACTTAATATATATTTTCATATACTAAGCTGACTTATTCTTCTGTAGGTTACTACTGGTCTGATGACCCCTTCTAGCAATCCTGCCAGCACTACTGATGATTATGCTGCAGCACATCCTGCTATCAAGAGGCGACGTGATGAGGATGATCCTCATAGCGTAGCCAAGCGGGATGGGATGCGCCTCAGGCCAGCAGCTGTATTGAAGCACACAGGCTGTGGGACACATTGATTTTTTATTTTATTTTATGTAAATATTATTTTATGTAAATAATAGCAACATTTTTTTATTGTTTTCATTATATGTGCATTATGTATTTGTTTCCTCGGTTCTTTATTATTTTAATACTGCAACACAAACACAAACATAGCAATTTAACATAATTTAAATTCAGTACACATAATGAAAATACATGATATGGAAAGCATAAAGATAAAATACTACACTCAACACATATATTGGTTTGTTTAGTCTATTATTCTCTTCTTCAACCACTCAAATTGATCCAACATCGTATTTTTTTCTTCTTCCACCTCTTTTAGTTTCTCTTTTGGTCAAATCATGATAAAACTGCAAAGTTTGTTTGTAGCATTCCTGCTTACAGGGTTCATCAATATATACCTAAAAATTACAATAATTTTTGTTGTTGCCTCCAAACCTGTTCACACACATCTAGTATTTGCGCCCAACTTGACCATCATCCCAACAGTCTGCCATCATAGAACGTTTTCCACAATGGCACATTGGTACATAAATGCATTCAGACATTTGTTAAAGCAAAAATAAATCCTGCTTTTATGAAAGTTTTGCTATTTGTTATGGTTAAGCGCAGAAAATAACTAGAATACGCCTGTTATTTATGGGAAAGGCAACACACATAACGTAGTATTTAACAGCACTTTGATCACACATAACGTAGTATTTAATCGTGCTATGCTTCGCGTGTTAAAGATTCTTTCAGATAAAAAACAGCTTTTTCGCAGGCGGGCAACTTTACAGGTCGATAAGACAATGTATTTTACCGCGTTGTGCTCACACATAACGTAGTATTTAACCGCGCTATGCTTCACGTGTTAAAGAGTTTTTCGGATACAAAACAAATATTTTTGCAGGCAAGCAGCTTTTCAGGTCGACAAGACAATACACATAATGTAGTATTTAATCACGCTATATATATATTCACATATTTATCAAACATCTTCCTTCTCTGACAGTGTAGATTTCTAATAATAATTTTAGCGTGAAATTCGAAGGTCAACATAAAAAATTTTCATTTTTTAATCCAATACTATTTTTTAATACATGAATGGGAGGGAGAAATTCATAAATTTACCCAACTGAAAAATGTTAAATACCAATAAGATTTAACAACAATGGAAACATAATTTTATTTGATACATCTTGCAACATAAACAAGTACATACACTTATTACAACCACATAACGAAAATAAAACACTACGTGTATCCTTGATAGTTGGGCACATTAGAAGAACTTCCACCAGGAGCTGGATTACAACCACTGAAGGACATTTTCGACAGTCGTGTCCTGTTTGCGAGCATATACTACATTTGCGCGCATAAACAGTATCACGAACTTCCATTTTGTTCCGTATACACATTCTCTTTTGGACCTGTATTCGACGCAAAAACTCCTTGTTACACACCATTTTAAATGGTTCCGGCGACCCATAATGCTCGACACCCACTGGCTGCAATTGCCTACTATAGGTGTTTAAGTATGTAGCAACACTATATTGTTTATCAACGTAGTTGGTTGGCCCTAAACCAACATGTTGAAAGCACCTGATTGTATGTGAGCACGACATGTGGTAGATGGACCATTTGGTAGAGGAAATATTTGTCCATTAGCATCTACTGCAACGACGATCAACAGCTTAGTATCATAATTTCCATAGACATGAGTGCCGTCTATGGATATTACTGGCCGGCAATGCAGAAAACCATCAATTGCTGGTTTAAATGCCCAGAACATGTATTTGAATATATATTTTGGTATTCTCGGACTCCGCTCAAGCTTCCATTCAGCAACCATCCCGGGGTTAAAGCGTTGCAGTGCGGCCAAGTGCCTTGGTAGAGCTGCAAATGACTTATCCCAATTACCATAAATAATTTTAAACGCATGTTTGCGCCTGAGAAATGACTTTCTTTTGGTAATGGTATGGCCATATTCCTGGTGGACTGATGTAATACATTCTTTGATTTTATACCTTATGGACGCTTGAAGGTGTGGAATAATGACAAGAGAAATCAAGTCAACATCCAAGTTGTAGTGATTCTCATTGAATGTGTTCATTTCACAAGTGTGGGTGGAAATATATTTACCCACTTGCCACAAACCTGTTTTCTTCTTGCTCGCACGCACCATCCAATGACAACCCATAAACCATTTACGGCAAACAACCTTGTATACATTCGGACTTGACTCTCATACCGTCATCTCACGACACTCTTTTACTCTATACATTTCGCCGCCCTGTTTATGCGCGTTTTATCAGGAAAAAGCATGCCTTTTGCCAGCACCGCTGGTCTAGACTCATCACACATTGCTGTCCGAATTTCATCAAAATACCTTGTGAGAGCATCAACATCCGGCATACTTGGCAAATGATCAAGGTAGGGAATTTTCCTTGAATGAAACGACACTTGGGACTCGTACACTCTTGGTCTAATGGGGGGTGGAGCATACTCCTTCGTCAAATCAGGTCCATCATTCTCTTCCTCCTCATCACCAACCTCACGAGGGAAGGGTGTGTCATCTCTGGACTCAACGGCATTATTGTCATAATCATTGTTCTCTTCCTCAATCTGTGCATCTGCCAGATCCCGATTTAATATGTCGTCTTTGGGAAATTGAGTCAGGACATGTGGTTCAACTTGCTCGTTTTCACTACACAAACAACAAAATAATAAGCTACTCAAATTAATAAATACTTTACATATAGCTGTATCACTTCACTTACAAGTCGTAATGTGTTGATATTCCATGATGGACATTATCCTGTTGGTGATGACTCCTGGATGGACCACCATGATCCAACACACCAGAACTACGCATATTCCAACTGGGAGTGAGTTCATAACTTGTAAAATTCATATCTGGCCGGTACCCCTTGTGGAATATATAAGTGTTAATACAAATTCAATACAACAAAAATATACATCGTAACACAAAGAAAAATTGAAGTTTACCACTCGTCTTGTGGATTATGTAAAGCAGGAGAGAAATTATTTCCTCGCTCCTCATTCACCCGTGGTGATAAGGTTAAATCAGGTCGAACTCTTTCAGCCGGAACCTGTTCGACAAAAACTGCTCCAGAATAACCACCCGTTGACTGAGGCTTATCCTTACTATGCGCAACCTCATTATTGCGAACGTCTTCAACCTTGACGTACATTCCAACATTTTTATCACAAGAAATTTACGGTATTCATCCGAAGTCCTCAAAAAAATCCCTCAAAGTTTCATCATCCTCGATGTTAAACTCAGCGTAACAAGCAACCCCTTGCGGAATAACAAAATACAGATATATATTACTTTATGGTTCACCGAACGTTTCCTCACACTCATTTTATTGCATAGCAACAATACCAATCTATCGTACTCAATTGTAAGTGACAACTTAGCATGACTCTGTGAAGATAAATTATAGCTCACAGAGTTATTCGCCACCACAACCTCAACCCCACCTCCCCCCCTCCCCCCCCCCCAATATAATGAAACCCTTACTTTTCGCTCTTCAGACATTATGAAAAAATGCTTGAGAATTTAAGAAGAAGAAAATTTTTAACAGGAGTTAGGAATATTTTTGAATGAATTTTTGCAAAATCCTAATACCTTTAAATAACGCAATGCCTAGCTCGGGGGGTTGAATTTTTTGAGGTCTAGCACCCTTTTAAAGGGCGCTGTACCCATTTGAATTATTGTTATGTCAGTTAAACGCATGAGACTTATTGGTGGGCCCACAAAACAAGTATAACACACTTTATAAATGCGCTATACATACATGTCTTATCAGCTTCCAGGTATATCGTCTTTTACAAAGGTGTTTTATATATAACGCTCTTTTAAAGAGAGTTATACCTTAACGTCCAAAACGGACGTTAAAGTATAGCGCTCTTTAAAAGAGCGTTATATATAGATATGTCACTCTTTTTTTTTACACTTATTTCGGTCATACTTGTCCAAAAGAACCACACTTTGGTTCTGGACTCGCTAGAACCACGGGCCTCGAAAAGTTCCTTACACTTTTTCTCTATCAAGCGAATTTTTTATCCGATCTTTTGTGTTTGCAGACTATAAATTGAGTCGAAATTTTCCTTGAATTGAAAATTTGAAATTGGTGACTTGGAATACAGAAATCAAATAATTTCAAGTGACGATTCCCATAAAACTAATAAAAACCAATCCTTTGTCACTTTAATTAACTCCTTTGCCCACCCCAAAAAAAGGAGGTGTGACACCCTTCGACTCTCTGTCCAGCTATAAATGCGAATAACTAAATATTATATTTTTGAAACTGAATTGGAAGAAGATATCATCTAGGTGTGACGACTGATTTGATGTAGTATGTGTTTTACATAGAATCAAAAGAATTAATTCCAAATTGATATACTTTTTGATGAAAGAAACACGGTCTTCAACATTAGCGTGGGTCAGAGGCTATTTAGCTTGTATATTTTTCAGAGAGATAGACTCGTGAAAGTAAACGGCTATAGTTTTTCTTTTCTTTTTAGTAGTTCGCTATAGTTACCTTTGCATTGCCTTTCTATACAATGTCTTCAATCTTTTCATATTTTTTCAAAAATACAGAAATCCTATTTTCTTAAAGGATGCAAGCGCCATTATTTGACATAATCTAAATGAAAAAGATCATTTTTACATAAGATAATGATTAATAATTAGTCATGCCTAAAGGGGATTAAAGTGGTAAGCTCGTTCGGACTCTCCTAACCACCAACTTGAGGTACAAAATTTATATAAGCGTACTGGCACGACAAGCTCACTTGACAAGTAATGTCGTCACCTATATTAAGCACTTTAACATAGTCTCGTAGATATGTCTTCCAATAACTTGGTACATAACTTCCTTATACTATTTGAGCGTTACAAATAAATCCATCCAGAAAATAGCTCCCCGGAAAAAAATATAAATTTCAGCAAATCATAGTTTTTAGGCTCTCTTTGGTTGAACTTATTATATTCTTTGGTTGAAAAATAAACACATGCTCGATAACAAAGAAATGGTTTCTATTATGCTATGTCGCCAAGTCTTTTATGGGTTTCGAGAATAAATTAGGAAGAATTGCAGGATGAACATTTATCTCGTTTCAAAAAGAAATTGAAATTAGTAAACTCATGTCATATTTTTCTAACTTTAGAGATGATACCAATGTCTTCAGAAATCTCAGGACAGTTGAAAGGTATATTTGATATAATCACTCTTTGCAAAGAAACTTTACAAAGCAAAGATAATCAAGGGTAAAATTGTAAAAAAAAAATAACTATTCTTAGGAATTATACACTATATAAAAAAATTGATAGAACAAACCAAGCAACCGACAATAAATCATCTCACTATAATTAAACCCAATATTACTAATGCATGTATAACTTGTTTTCGAACCGAACTACTCTTACGTGTCTAGGACTTGAACTACAAATACAGAGAAAATCCTCCTTAAAAATAGCAAATATCTACGTTTAGTAAGGGTATTTACATCCTTCATACTGCTTCTGTTTCCTACCATCACCATTACATTTTATCCAACACCAATAGGGGATTTTACGTTTATTCATCAGTGAAAGATGTCGGACCTGTTCTGTTTTGTCTTTCCAAATTTTATCTGCACGTTCTCTATCATATCTTGCTTCGGAGCAAACAAATTCAATGATATTTTAAATTCTATTTATTTCTTTTTATTTTACCCTTTTCATTCATGAACATATGCCTACCTTCCTCCCCCCCCAAGGCTACAAAGATTGTTGTTATTTTGTTCAATATAGTTCCACATATCAAACACATGCAATGGAATTTTAAAGTCTCACTAGCTCACTTTTGTCAAGAATCATATTTGGGGTTTCTTCTTAAATATATATGTGGAGTGCTGTGGACCATGCCTCAACATGTATGAGCTCTAATAGAAAGCTTGCAAATTCTGAAAGTGGGCAAAATGAAGAAGAAGATCTTGAATATCATCCCTCTCTGCATCAGATGGAACATTTGGTTGGAAAGGAATAATAGATATTCCCTCCGTTCCAGTTTATGTGAACCTATTTTCTTTTTGGTTCGTTCCAAAAAACATGACTATTTTCTAAATTTGAAAACAATTTAGCTTAAACTTACAATTCTACTCTTAATGAGAAACTTTTATAACCACACAAATACTCTGGACCCTTTTTGACTTGTTTAGGACTACAATTTTCAAAAGCCTTCATTTTTTCTTAAACTTCGTGCCCAGTCAAACAAGATCACATAAATTGGAACGGAAGGAGTACTTCAAAGGCAAAAGTTCTCATGTTTTTGTTGTGAACAATGGATGCTTGCAGAATTTGTATTTTTGGTGTATGGTTTTATTAATTATAACAAAAGAGGTATGAAAGAGAAATGGTGGAGAAATAAATGGAGGAAAATGAAATTCTGTATTAGTCTTTTTTACAAAGGAACTTTATCCTTCATTGGATAGGAAGAGAAAAATTCATGTGCTTATATATAGAAGCACTTCTTCTAGCTCTTAAAGAGTTGAGAAGAGAGCAAGCCTCGTGTCGTTATCCGCTTGACCTTGAATTCAGATTCGGATATGATCAATTGATAATTTTTTGGACCAAATTTATTTTTCATTTTGGTCCTTTAATATTTCTTTTCCTAATATATTTGCGTGAAAAATATTAATTTGGAATTTTGATGCATTATTTTCCAATGGTCGAATTCGTGAACAAATATTCCGTTTAACAGAAATTCAAGCTTTCTTCCGAATAGATACCTCTTCAAACGAACATGCACCTTTGTGTTGGGACTCAACTTTGTTGGCTATAAATAAAGAGGCTCAGCCTCATTTTCTCACTGCCGAATCTGAAATCTCTCCCCTCTATCTTCTGCTTTTTGCATTATTTTTCAAATGAAAAACGCAAGCATTTTGTGTGATTTGCTCTGCCATTTGAATTCACCGAAATTCTATAATTTCAAGTACCGCTATCACAAAATAGTTATTTCGTTCTATCTTGGGAGAAATTAATCCGAAACCTTGGATATTATGAGGGGATTAAATTCCTTAAGGACACACAGAAACTTGTGGGCTCAAAATTTTCTATTTTTATTTTATTAAACTAATGTCTTCGGATTGTCTGGTTTTGAATACAAAATACTAATAAGCAAAGTGTAGAAGAAAGCTTATTTCGGTACTTGGAAGTTTTGGATATGCGGAGTTGATTGTAACAGGCTAACATCTATCCCAAACCTCTTTGTTCGTACATTGTTGTACCTTCTTCGTAATTTCTTCAACAAAATTAACTTACCTTACCTTATCTTTTCAAAAAAGAAAAAAGATGATTGAGGTAGTGTCGAAATTGAAATAAAAGATGTACAACCATCACCGTTTAATGTAGTTTTGTGGTTCATATATTTGTAAGGTTCATAACTTGCAATAGGCAAAATAGTCGTGAAAGTAATTAGTTGAAATTGTTGCTCCACTGTTAATGTTTGTTGCTATAGGCAATGTTCAACTGTCTCTGCACAATAAAAGTAAAAGCGAGCCTTCGCAAGCATGATATGGGGTTTTAAAGACCGAGGGCTATGTGCACAGATAGTAAGTAATAACACATGTATTTACTTTTAAGTCATTGTTTAAAATGTTTTTAGTGTTTAGCCGTTGTTTTAATAAATTTTTATCTGGCCGGACAAAAATATCCTTCTGCTATAATAATTTCGCTAAAACCTACGCTTCTTATTTACGATCAGCAGCAGCTCAAACTTACGCGCAGAGAATTGTTGATCCTTAATGTCCAAAATTGTTGTGATCGTCCAAAATTACAGAAGCTTTTCTCTTCCGATTTCAAATTAGAAAATTTAACTTTCTCGTCCAAAATTCACCATAAAATTACAGTAAGTTCTAAAATTTCATATATCTCTATATGCTTTTGTGTGTTTGTGTGAATTTTTATTTCGTTACCGAAGAATAAGATGCAAGGGATTTGATTTTGATTTTTTTTCCTTTTCTGCATTGATAACATTAAGGACATCGCGTCCTAAACTTTATGATTCTTGTGTAAATATTGAGGACATGGTGTCCTTAACTTCATAAAGTTTAGGACACGATGACCTTAACTTTGTGGATGTTGTTCTAAATAGTAAGGACAAAGTGTCCTGTGTTTTGCAACTTGTATTGATAAGTTTAGGACACGATGTCCTTAACTTTATGACTACTCTGTAAATATTAAGGACATCATGTCCTGTATTTGCAACTTGTATTGATAAAGTTTAGAACACGATGTCCTTAACTTCATGACTACTATGTAAATATTAAGGACATAGTGTCGTGTATCTGTAACTTGTATTGATAAAGTTTAGGATATGATGTCCTTAACTTCATGACTACTGTGTAAATATTAAGAAACTAGTGTCCTGTATTTACAACTTGTATTGATAAATATTAGGACATGAGGTCCTTAACTTCATGACTGTTGTTCTAAATATTAAGGACATAGCGTCCTGTGTTTTGCAGCTTGTATTGATAAAGTTTAGGACACAATGACCTTAACTTTATGATTGTTCTAAATATTATGGACAAAGTGTCCTCTGTTTTGCAACTTGTATTGAATAATTTTAGGACATCGTGTCCTTAACTTCAGGAGTGTGGTATAAAATATTAAGGACAAAATATCCTGAATTTCCTATTTTCTTGACTTGCATGATGGATACAATATGTATTATAGTTTTTTTTAATGGTAGATAGACTGTAGACTATAAGTATCTTGATCATCAAACAAAGTTTGTTCTAGTATCTGAGGCAATTCGATTTGAAGATTTCATCAACCAGGTCTTTGAAGTTATTGAATTGGATAGAGACAAGTTTGAAGCAATGATATGATTTATATCAACCTGGGAACAAGCAAGGGAATGCTTGTATCCAAAGATTTAGATCTTCACACATGTATAGAGCTACTAAAAAGTCATTCACTCTTCAAGGGCTGTCGTTTCATTGTTTATGTTTCAGAAAGAATTTTTGGCTCTAAAATCACCTTTGAACATGTCAATATAGAAACTCAACAAGACAATCAAGACAAATGCCAATAGATAATGGAAATAGATGTGGTTGAACCTCAGCCAATAATTGAAGAGGTGCTTTAAACATTTAATTCTATTCAAGTGGAAGGATAAAGCATTATAGAGATTGACAACCAACAAGCTTTGGGTATTCAAGTCTTAGAGAGTGCACCAATAATAGAAGAAGTTGCTGAAAAAATCTCTACTCAAATAACTAGACGAAGCTTAAATTCGTAAAAAAAAGAATCTCCAACTACGATATTAAGAGAAAATGCTTCGTTGGATGAAATAAAAGTGCGATAAATATTTGACAAAAAGAAGTGTATAATTAATTGTTTTTCGACTATAGCAAATAAAGGACATTTTGAATTCAAGGTTGTTAGATCAAGTTCAACAAGATATTCGTTGAAATGCATGATGATAGGTATGGGTGGCGTGTGCGTGCTTTCAGAATTAAAGATTCAACACTATTCAAGATAGTAAAGATTGAGAAAAATCATGACTGCTCAGTTAACACTATGAAAGCTGATCAAAGGCATGCAACTTCAAAGTTGATTAGTGGTTACATTATTGACGATCTTCGAGACCCAAGGTCTGAAGTTACACCAGCCTTTGTCATGGCAAAAATACAAAAATTGCATAGACTAGACATTGGTTATCACAAGGCGTGGCGTGCTATTCAACGTGCTTCAACTTTAATAAAAGGAACTCCTAAAGAGAATTATGAATTATTGTTTTCATACTTGTATATGATGAAAAGTAAAGACCCAGGAACATACATTAACATAAAGATAGACGACAATAATAGGTAAACAATCAAAAAGAGTTTATTAATCTGTTTTAAACTTTAGGACATGGTGTCCTTAACTTTGATTTGTTCATTGTAAAAGTTAAGGACATGGTGTCCTTAACTTTGATATGTGCAGTGTAAAATTTAAGGACATGGTGTCCTTAACTTTGATGTGTGCTAGTAAATGTCAAGGACATGGTGTCCTTAACTTTGATGTGTGCAATGAAAATATTAAGGACATGGTGTCCTTAACTTTGATGTGTGTCGTGTAAATGTTAAGGACATGGTGTCCTTAACTTTGATGTGTGCAGTATAAATGTTAAGGACATGGTGTCCTTAACTTTGATGTATGCATTGTAAATGTTAAGGACATGGTGTCCTTAACTTTGATGTATGCATTGTAAATGTTAAGGGCATGGTGTCCTTAACTTTGATGTATGCAATGTAAATATTAAGGATTGGTGTCCTGTATTTTTAACCTTCTGTTAAACTGTATTTTCAGGTTTCTTTATATGTTTTATGCATATGGATCATCAATAGCTGGTTGGAATCATTGTAGACTAGTGATTGCTATTGATGCAACTTTTATAAAGTCAAAATATCGTGGTGTGTTAATGATTTTAGTTTTAAAGGATGCAAATAACCAAATATTCCCACTAGCCTTTGGAATTGTATAATTTGAAAATACACATTCCTATGAGTGGTACTTTAGTGAGCTTCACAATGCAATTGGTAGCCGTGACAATTTAATTTTTTTATCAGACAGACATCAGTCTATTGCACATGGCATCGCAAAGGTATATCCTGAAAGCCACCATTGGATTTGTATCTATCATTTGGAGCAGAACCTAAAGCGAAGGAAAGTAAAAAGTGAGGTCATAAAACTTTTTCAAAGTGTTGCAAGAGTATACATGCACAAAAAATTTGATCTATACATGTCAGATATAGCAAAAGTTGATAAGAAGAATTTTGACTACTTGATGGAAGAACCACCGAAAAGGTGGGCACGTTCTTGTAGTCCATGACAAAGATATGACATGCTCACAACAAACATAGTTGAATTAATGAATTCTGTGCTATTAGAAGATAGGGAGATTCCTATATTAGGAATGATGGATTTCATCCAAGTGAAGCTACAACTTTGGTTTAATGAAAGAAGAAATGAAGCAGAAGGAACTTTTTATGACGTTTCTTGTTGGGTAGAAGAGGAATTGAAGAAAAATATAGATTTAGCTTTTACTTTAGAAGTAAGTATTTTGTTCTTGCTTTAGCTTATTATTTTAATTATAATTTAAAATAATGTACTAACTTATAATTTTTTCAACTTTGAAGGTCTTCCCTGTTGATTCATGGCGTTGTAGAGTTTGAGGAAGAAGGGATTACTTTCTTGATGGACTTAAACAAAAGAACATGTTATTGTTTTCAGTTTCAATTTGATGAATTACCATGTATACATGCAATTTCATCTATCGAGAAGAGAAACATCAAGAAGTCCAATTTCTGCTCGGACTGGTACTTAAAAGAATCTTGGTCAAAAACATATGAAAACAAATACATCATGTAGGACATACGGATTCTTGGATTGTACCAGAGAGTGTTAAGTCACAAATTATTAAACATCCAGATTTCAAAGTCTCGCCAGGTAGAAGGCAGAAGAAAAGGCATATTTCAGCTACCGAATCGACAAAAATAACATTCAAATGTGGTCGTTGCAGAAGAATTGGTCACAATAGAACATCTTGTATATATTCTCCGGCAGTCCATCCATTTTCAAGGAAGCATAGAGAGTTATAGATATATCCACTTATGTTTATCTATTCTTTTAAGTTTTTGCTATAAATTGGATTCATTTAGATTGTTTTATTTGACCAAGTAAATATTAGCAGATGGTTATATAAAAAATGTCCTGAGCTTTCAAAGTTTCTTTGCGCTTACGTGCTATTTGTTTCTTTTTATTTTTTTGGGAGTTCAATTTACCTTTGTCGGATAAATTATTGTTTATGGAATTTTATTCTTGCTGTAAGTAAACAAGAAAGTCCTTTTCTTTATAAAACTTGACGCCTGCAGCTTGCTACATCTTATTTTTAAAATGAGATTGGTACAAGTAAAATTCAGGACATAATTTTTTAAACGTCCTGAAAATTTGAAGTATGAATCTAATATTAAGGACATAAATTTCTAAAATGTTCTTAACTTCTGAAAATCTCAGTTTATTGTCTAGATTTCCAGAAGTTCAGGACATTTCAGAAAAATATGTCCTGAATATTATTTTCATCCTTCAACAAATCAGGACGTTTATGAACATTATGTCCTGAAGTTCTAATCAATTTATATTTTTCTATATCTCTACAGATTTAATAAAAGACTAGCAATTTAAAATGGACAAATCAGTAGTTATAAAACTTGACATCTGCAGCTTGCTAAACACAGCTTGCTACATCTTATTTTTAAAATGAGATTGGTACAAGTAAACTTCAGGACATAATTTTTTGAAACATCCTAAACATTTGAAGTATCAATCTAATATTAAGGACATACATCTCTAAAATTTCCTTAACTTCTGAAAATCTCAGTTTATTGTCTATATTTCCAGAAGTTTAGGACATGTAAAAAAATATGTCCTGAATATTATATTCATCCTTGAACAAATCAGAACGTTTATGAACATTATGTACTGAAGTTCTACAACAATCAATGTGTGTTGCTTTTGATTTCTAAAAACTTCAAGACAATTTAATCAAAGATTAGCCGTTTAAAACTGTGAAAAAATGGACAAATCAATAGTTAACAGAAAGAAAGAAATTTATAACACGATGCCTTCATATTACTGCTGAAACTGTAATTTGGCAAAGCTACGACCAAAAAATTATGTTATGCAAACAAATAAAGTGCCTTGTGAACAATTTACAGGATATATCACAAAATATACTACTAGAAAGTCTACTACAACTGACTTTCTTTATCACGACCCAAAATTCGTTAAAGGTCGTGATGGCCCCGGACACCACTGTCAGGCAAGCCAATACTAAACAGTTAATTTAATTCGCTTTTTATATTTTTGAAATCATAAATTTCCTTCAATTTAACTAGTAAAAGATGAACTTTACAAAATAATAATGATTTTTCAAATTTCAATAGTGAATATCCCCTAATCATCCCAGAACTCGGTGTCAAAAGTGCATGAGCATTTATTAGGAAGTAAAACAAAATACAATAACTGTCTGGAGTACAAAATTTTGACAGAAAAGAAAATACAAGAACCCTGAAGGAGACTCTGCTAGCTGCAGATCGTCTCATAAGATGCAGCTCACCTAAGTCCCTGTATCAACCACGCTGCTGCACCCACAAGGCCACTACTCATACATGTACATGTACAACAAAATGTACAACAAATGTAGTATGGGTACGAAAACAACGCGTACCCAGTAATTATCCCGTCTAACCTCGAAAAAGTAGTGACGAGAGGTCGACTCCGACACTTACTAGTGGTCCAATAATATGATAATGTGAACTTATAATTAAGCATGATATACAACATAAGACTCAGAACAAGAAATGACCGAACAAGTCTTCCCCATAATTAAGAGCTTAAATCGCTTCCATCCTTTAAAACATGTAATCACACAAATGATGAATTTATACTAATTACAAAAGGGACTTCCAATTCTATTATCACACACAAATACCACCGAGGACGTTCGGCCCGATCCAACATAAATGTAAATTGTGCACTGCCGAGGGTCGAACGGTGCGAACCATAGTGCATCAATTACCCCGCTCGCGAATCATGCATGCGACGCGGTCAAATATAAATTTAAATAATTACTCCACTCGCGAATCATACATGCGACGTGGTCAAATATAAATTTAAAAAATTACCCCGCTCGCGAATCATACATACGATGCGGTCAAATATAAATTTAAAGAATTACCCAGCTCGCGAATCATACATGCAACGCGGTCAAATATAAATTTAAAGAATTACCCCGCTCGCGAATCATTCATGTGAAGCGGTCAAATATAAATTTAAAGAATTACACTGCTCGTGAATCCTACATGCGACGCGGTTACACATAGATTTCTTAAGTTATTATAATATTCTTCCATTCTTTTCAAAATATGAAGTTCAAATGAAAACCTTTAAGATCCCAATTTTTATAAAAATTTCAACTCCTTCCAAAACATTTAGTAAGCAACTCAATCCCGCTACTTCTCAAGGCAAATAGTAAATATAAATCGGTAACAAATAGATATATACTTCTCAAGGACTCTCGTCACCTCGTGCGTACGTAGCCCCCACAAATTGAAGCACATAATAATTTAGTTCACCTTTGGGGTTTAATTCCCTCTTACAAGGTTAGAAAGGAGACTTACCTCGCTCTGAAGTTCCATAGCCGGCTTCCAAGCCTTTCCAACAATTCTAACCGATACCCAACACTCCAAAACTAGTCAATAAATGTGCAAACCCATAAAAATATACTCTAATACTGACGACAATTCAATTTAAACAATTTCCCAACTCTCCTCGAAAAGTCGATAAAATCACCCTAGGGCCCACGTGTCCGGATTCCGAAAACTTTCGAAGATAAACTTTACCCATAACCTCACAAACTCAAATATATAATTTATTCCAAATCCCATGTCCAATTTCGTGGTCAAAATCCAAAAATACTAATTTCTAGATTTTCTACCAACCCCAAGTTTTCATTAATTTTCNTACCTTGACATGGATGATGAAGATGGAGTTCCAAAATCGCTCCTAGGTCGGCTCCCATGGAGGAAATGAGATGAATGAGCCAAACCCATTTTTGCAAACTTATACACTGCCAGGCGATGCTTCATCGCGTTCGCGAGCCCCCTATCGCGTTCGCGATGAACAAATTTCTCAAAAGTCATTTCCAAACTCTTCTCAGATAGCCTCTAGTATAGTAGTTATAAATTTCATACAAAACTTCAAATGACAAATGGTTTAATGTTTTGAAAACTAGACACAATGATCTAAAACTTTTATGTTTTGGTCATCTCCCAATTCCTTATATATTTTTGATATATAAGCTTCCAAAGTCAGCCCTATGCAACACAAATGTCTTCTTTTTCTTCCCCGACAGCCTGTAGTCTACCAACCATAACTCTTGGTAAACAAATCCAAATTCTATATAGTTTACGTTTATGAAAACTAGACACAAAGGGCTACAACTCTCGTTTTGGACCATCTCAAAATTCTTTATAGGTTGTGAGTTATGAGCCTCTGAAGTCAGACCTTTGTAACAGAAATTTTCTTCTTCGCGAACGCGAATAACAAAATCCCTAAAGCTAAATCCTTCTTTGCGAATGCGGGAGGATCCTCGCGAATGCAAAGAAAAACACCACACACCAGCATCAACTATTGCAAAACAACCCGAAATGATCCGAAACCACCCCGAAACACACCCGAGGCCCCTTGGGCCCCGTCCAATCACATAAATCAGTCCCATAACATAATGCATACCTGCTCGAGGCCTTAAATCACATCAAACAACATCGAAATCACGAATCGCACCCCAATTCAAGCTTAATGAAATTTAGAACTTCAAATTTCTACATTGGATGCCAAAAACTATCAAATCACGTCCGATTGACTTCAAATATTGCACACAAGTCGCATTCAACGTTACGGACCTACTCTAACTTCCGGAATCAAAATTCGACCCCGATATAAAAATTCTACTTTCGGTCAATCTTCTTAAGACCTTCAAATTCTAACTTCCACCAAATGACTCCAAAATGACCTACGGACCTCCAAATCCACTTTCGGACGTGCTCCCAATACCATAATCACCATACAGAGCTATTCCCAGACTCGGAATACCAAACGAACATCGATAAAGTTGAAATGCACTTCAACCCAAATTTATGAAATTCTTTCAAAATTACAATCTTTCACCATAGGTGACGGACTATCCGAAACCCGATTCGGACATACGCCCAACTCCAAAATCATCGTACGAACCTACTGGAACCTTCAAATCCTGATTCCGAAGTCGTTTACTCAAAATCAACCCTTAGTTAGATTCTTCCAACTTAAAGCTTCCGCAACGAGAATTCTCTTTTCAAATCCTCTCCGAACTTCCTGAATTAAAACTCAGACCATGCGTGCAAGTCATAATACCCGAAGTGAGGCTACTCGTGGTCTCAACTCGCCGAACCATGCGCTAGAGCTTAAAACGGTCGGTCGGGTCATTACATTCTCTCCCACTTAAACATATGTTCGTCCTCGAGCGTGCTAGGAACTGCTCCGGAGTTGTCCAAATTCATTTTTTAACACATCGGGAATCTACCTATGCTCCCATAATCCAGTTGAGCACATCAGCTCAAGCAAACCTGCCATTCCTCCTCTTTATGTAGTCAAATAAGCCTTAGAGCCAAATTCCAACACCAAAAATCCTGTGCCAGGTCTGTTCCAACATACAACCACCATATCTATCACCACACGATATGCCAATCCATTATTGTATACCTGTTCTGAATCCACACCATGCACTACATAATTCACCTAACATTAACAACACCCTCTAGCAGTAATGTAATGACCCGGTCCGTCGTTACGTAGAACCTGCATTATAATTGCTGTCATTGACTTGTCATAGGTTGGTTATTCTGTTATTGATGTGTTAGAGTTGATGGGCTTGAAATCGAATGGTTGTAGTGAGAGTTTAGTCATTTAGCCTTTAAAAATAGCCTTAAAATGGGAAAAGTCAAGTGAGAGTTGACTTATTGATAAACAATCTCGGAATGCAGATTTTATGGATCGGATAGCTTCGTTAGGTGATTTGGGACTTAGGAGTGTGTTCAAAATAATTTTTTGATGTCCGCTGTAGAATTAGGCTTGAATTGGCGAAAGTTAGTTTTGATGATTTCCGGTCGGCAATGGAAAATAGGCTATCGGGGTCGGAATGGAATTCCAACAGTTGGAACAGGTTCGTAATGTCATTTTGGATACGTCTACAAAATTTCATGTCAATCGGAGTTGTTTTGGATAGCTTCGGCATCGTTGGTGGATTTTAGAAATTTCAAAGTTCTTAGGCTTGAATCCGATGTAATTCTGGTGTTTTGATATTAGTTTTGGTGTTTTGAGAGTGCAACTAAGCTTGAATGATGTTATGTGACATGTTAGCATGTTTGGTTGGGGTTCCGAGGGGCTCGGGATTGAATTCGGGTGCTTAACGGAGGTTTGAGCTTGGAAATTGGAGCAATACAACTGTTGGTGCCGGTGTAACCGCACCTGCGGAAGTTTGACCGCAGGTGCGGGCCCGCAGGAGTGGACAGTGGGTCGAAAGTGCGGAAGGGTCGCAGGTGCGGTTAGGGGATCGCAGGTGCGGTCTCGCAGGTACGAGTAAGTGGGTCGCAGGTGCGGAAACCCTGGGCAAAAATATAAATTAGACCTTCCGCGACCCTAACATATTTTTACACCATTGTTGTACGGAAGAGAGATTTTGAGGTGATTTTTGAAGGGGAAAATTAGTGTTCTTCATAGAGGTAAGTATTTTGATCATTAAACTCAATTATGGGTGATTATAGAACATAATCTCAGTATTAATTCATGAAAATCAGTAGAAATAGGTGGGTTTAGGGCTTGAGATTATGAGACCTTTAGGGATTGATTTGAGGGGTCAAACGAACTCCGATTTTAGTGTTCTTTATATGTACAGACTCGTGAGATGATGAAGAACACTTTTGTATAAAAAAATTTTGAGTTTGGGGATGCGGGACCGGGGGTCGGGTTTTGACCAAATTCGGGTTTTTGATCTAAATTTGATATTTTCGATTGGAATTTATTCCTTAAGCATAAATTGATGATAAAAATCTGAACTTGGTAGATTTGGAGCCTTCGAAAGTTGATACGAGAGGCAATCGTGTTGCGGAATAGTTTCCGGGCTAGTTTTGAGGTAAGTAATGTCATTAAATCCTGTCCTGAGGGTATGAAACCCCGGACTATGCACCCTTTCACGGGTTTTGAAATGAAAAGGGTTAAACTTTGGAAATATCTTCCTATTTAGGTGACTATTGCAGTGCTAAACTGACTTTTAAGCCTATTCTTAATTGGTATTATTTTATTATGATATGATTTGGGCTGTAAGTCGTGTTTGGGGCCTAGTGCCGATCTGTTTTCCCCTTGGGGGTTGTTTTCAATATTTTCCTCACCGATATGTTATGATTTTTCACTCAGTCTTTCCTGATAAATTATTTTGACACTCAGAGTATTTGATACTATTTATTGAAAAATGAAACACTGTTTTGGGTCGAGAACTCGGTATGTTTATGGCCTGAGGGAAAATTGAGAGTGTCTGACTGAGTGAGGCTTTCAGGCCTATATTGTGAGGAGGCTTTCAGGACTTATATGAGGGAGGCTTTCAGGCCTGAGGAGGCTTTCAGACCTTATATGAGGGAGGCTTTCCGTCCTTATGTTGTTATAGCGCTTGGGCTGTAGGATTCCCTTCGGAGTCTGTACACACCCCAGTGAGCGCAGGTACCTATTGAGTGATGATTATTGCCGCGGGGCTGATGCTGAGTGATGATTGACACTGAGTGATGATTGATATTGAGTGATGATTATTGCCGCGGGGCTGATACTGAGTGATGATTGATACTGAGTGATGATTATTTCCCGCTGGGCTGTTATTGAGTGATTGAGAGAATGCCTGAGGGGCAACTGTTACAAGAAATGATTTTAGCCCGAGGGGCAGATTTATGATGATTTTACTATGTTTTCGAACTATGATTTACTTCATTTTCAAACTGATTTTTACTGAGATATACTGATATTACACTTGTTTCAAAGGATTTCTGGAAACTGATTTAGAACTTATGTATTTGACAAATACTACCTGGTGACTTGGTGTTTTACTGGCTTTTGTGAAATTGTGTATCTGTACTGTGTGTTCTACAATTCTCAGACTGTGATTTATTTTCAATACTACTGTGTTGGTGTACTCATAAAGACTCCCTGTGCCTCTGTGCACAGATTCAACTGATGATCCGGAGCAGTAGTTGTCCTTGCTCATAGCATCAGTTCACGGGATTTCGAGGTAGCTGCACAGCGTCCACAACTTCTCAATTTCCCTTCCTTATTTAGTTTTAGCAATCGATTCGGAGACGTATATTATAGTATTAGCAGAGTTAGACTTATTTTTATTCTTAGATGCTCATGACTATTGACTCGAGTCTTGGGAGGTTTTGTTTAGAGTTGTTAGACTATTATTGGGACGCTAAGACTTAATTACATTATTCTATGCTATGTTTGCTACTTATTATTAAATTGTGAACTTTTATAATTGAACAAATGCGTAGTATTGAGATGGTTGGCTAGCCTAGTTCCACGATAGGCGCCATCACGTCCTGATAGGATTTGGGGTCATGACAAGTTGGTATCAAAGCTCTAGGTTACATAGGACTCAACGGTCATGAGCAGGTTCAGTAGAGTCTTACGGATTGGTACGGAGACGTCTGTACTTATCTTCGAGAGGCTGCAGAACTCTTAAGAAACATCTATATCTTTTTAAACTCTTTCGTGCCAATCTATTGATTCTTGAAATCTAAATTTATGTTGTTTCATTCTCTCAGAGATGGAGAGGACACGCAATACCGATCAGGGTGACCAGGCACCAGCTAGACCCACAAGGGGTCGTGGCCGTGGTAGAGCTGGGGGACCTTCCCGTGCAGTAGCCGGGACAGTGCCACAGGATCCCCCTATCGTTCAGGATTAGATTCTCGCCGACGTTGCTCCAGTGGGACAGGCTCAGGCACCTGCTGTGCCTATTGTTATTCCGGGTCTTCAGGAGACCCTGGCTCAGATATTGACGGTGTGTTCCAGTTTAGCTCAGGCAGTGGCTATGACCACTACTGCCAATGCAGCTCAGGCCGGGGGAGGCAATCAGACTCCAGCTGCCCGGGCACCTGAGCCAGTTGTACGAGGTATTCAGGCACCAGGAGCAGCCCCAGATTAGCCAGTTGCTCTGGTTCAGGGTTATGTGGTCCCTGCTATGCCTGAGGATGAGCAGCACAGGTTGGAGAGGTTCAGCAGACTTCAGCCTCCGACCTTCTGCGGTACAGAGGGTGAGGATGCCCAAGGTTTTCTTGATAAATGTCAGAAGATGCTTCGTACTGCGGGTATTCTGGAGACCAGTGGGGTTTCATTTGCTACTTATCAGTTTGCTGGTGCTGCTTTTACTTGGTGGGAATCATTCGAGAGGCGTAGGCGGGTTGGTTCAGCACCGCTCACCTGGCAGCAGTTCTCCACGATCTTTTTGGAGAAATATGTTCCTCAGTCCCACAGAGAAGAGCAACACAGGCAGTTTGAGAAGCTGCTCCAGGGAGAGTTGTAAGTTACTCAGTACGAGATGGGTTTTTTTGAGTTGGCCAAACATGCTTCAGAGTTAGTCCCCACTGACAGGGAGCGTATCAGGAGATTTGTGGATGGTCTCATGTATTAGCTTCGGATTTTGATGACCAGAGAGAGGGTGTCTGGAGCCACGTCTGAGAAGGTTGTTGATATAGCTCGGGACATTGAGTCGGTTCGCAGGCAGGAGCATGAGGAGAGGGAGGCTAAGAGGTCTCGGGGATCAGGTAATTTCAGTGGTGCCCCTCTCATAGGGCAATTTCAGCCCTAGCAGAGGTCGTCCATTTAGACCTCCACAGCCAGCTCGCCCAGCTTACAGTGGTGTATCGTCGGGGCAGGGTCCTCACAATTCTCATCAGGGACGTTCATATTTTAGTGCCCTTCCAATTCAGAGCTCCACTCGAGCATTATCTTATCAGGGTTCGTCTATGCATGGTTTGTCTGGTGGTTATCAGGGTGGCAGAGGTTCTCGTTCATTTTCATCTCCAGTTTCAGGTGATTGTTATGAGTGTGGAGAGTTCGGACATGGGTGGAGGCAGTGTCCCCCTCGTCCTAGTAGTTCTTCCCAGCAGAGGGTTAAGTCATCTTCAGTCCCAGTCACTTCACCACCTACCCAGGCAGCTAGGGGTGGTGGTCAGGCAGCTAAAGGCCGCATTAGAGGGGGAGGGCGAGCAGGTGGAGGCCAGCTACATATTTATTCACTTCCGGCTAGGCCTGATGCTACAGCCTTAAATGCAGTGATTACAGGTACTATTTCGGTTTTTCACACTGATGCTTTGGATTTATTTGACCCTGGTTACACATACTCTTATGTCTCATCCTATTTTTCTCACTTCCTGAATATTCCCCATGAGTCTTTAGTTAAATCTGTTCATGTTTCGACTCCGGTGGGTGATAATATTGTTGTGGACCGTGTGTATCGGTCGTGTCTTATATCTATTGGGGGTTTGGAGACCCGAGTGGACTTGATATTACTCAGTATGGTTGATTTTGATGTAATTCTGGGCATGGATTGGTTATCCCCATGTCATGCTATTCTTGATTGTCACGCTAAGACTGTGACCCTGGCTATGCCCGGAGTTTCGAGAGTTGAGTGGAAAGGGTCTATAGAGCACGTGCCTAGCAGAGTGATTTCTTATTTAAAGGCTCAGCGTATGGTTGAGAAATGGTGTGAGTCCTATATTTCTTTTGTGAGGGATGTTAGTAGTGAGACTCCATCTGTTGATTCTGTTCTTGTAGTCCGTGATTTTTCAAACGTATTTCCTGCAGACCTGCCATGCATGCCACCTGACAGGGATATTGATTTTGGTATTGACTTGGTGCCCGACACTCAGCCTATTTCTATTCCACCTTACCGTATGGCACCAGCAGAGTTGAAAGAATTGAAGGAGAAGCTTCAGGAACTCTTAGATAAGGGGTTCATCTGACCTAGTGTGTCGCCTTGGGGTGCGCCGTTATTGTTTGTAAAAAAGAAGGATGCCTCCATGCGTATGTGCATTGATTATACACAGCTGAATAAGGTTACGGGGAAGAACCGGTATCCCTTACCTCGTATTGATGATTTATTTGATCAGCTTCAGGAAGCTAAGGTGTTCTCCAAGATTGACTTAAGGTCTAGGCATCATCAGCTGAAGATTCAGGATTCTGACATTCCGAAGACTGCTTTCAGGACCAGATACAGTCATTATGAGTTTTTGGTTATGTCATTTGAGCTGACCAATTCCCTAGCCGCGTTCATGCAATTGATGAACAACGTGTTTCAACCTTACCTTGATTCGTTTGTCATTGTGTTCATTGATGACATCCTGGTTTATTCTCGTAGCCAGGAAAAGCATGCTCAACACTTGAGGGTTGTGTTACAGAGATTGAGGGAGGAGAAGCTTTATGCAAAGTTATCCAAGTGTGAGTTTTGGATTGGTTCATTGGCTTTCTTGGGGCACGTGGTGTCTAGTGAGGGTATTCAGGTTGATCCGAAGAAGATTGAGGCGGTGCAGAGTTGGCCCAGACCATCCTCAGCTACAAAGATTCGGAGTTTCCTTGGTTTAGCGGGATATTACCGTCGTTTTGTGGAGGGATTCTCTTCTATTGCTTCACCATTGACTAGATTGACCCAGAAGGGTGCTCCATTCAGATGGTCTGACGAGTGTGAGGAGAGCTTTCAGAAGCTCAAGTCAGCATTGACCACAACTCCGATTTTGGTGTTGCCTACTGGTTCGGGTTCTTACACAATCTATTGTGATGCTTCTAGAGTTGGTTTGGGAGCGGTGTTGATGCAAGACGGTAGGGTGATTGCCTACGTGTCGATACAGTTGAAGGTGCACGAGAAGAATTACCCAGTGCACGATCTTGAGTTGGCTGCCTTTGTTCATGCCTTAAAGATTTGGCGGCATTACTTGTATGGGGTACAGTGTGAGATTTTTCACTGATCATCATAGCTTGCAGTATCTGCTAAGGCAGAAGGACTTGAATTTGCGTTAGAAGAGATGGTTAGAGCTTCTCAAGGATTATGATCTTACTATTTTGTATCACCCGGGGAAGGCCAATGTGGTGGCCGATGCCTTGAGTCGTAGAGCCGAGAGTTTGGGGAGTCTATCTTACCTTTCAGCAGCAGAGCGACCGTTAGCACTTGATGTCCAGGCTTTAGCGGGTCAGTTGGTGAGATTGGATTTTTCAGACCCTCCACGTGTGGTAGCTAGTATGTCTTCCCGGTCTTCTTTATTTGATCAGATTAAGGCACGACAGTATTATGACCGCCACTTGTTAGTTCTTCAGGATAGAGTTCGTCGGGGTGATTCCCGGGATGTGACTATTGGTGATGACGGTGTTATGAGGATTCAGGGTCGTATTTGCGTGCCCAATGTGGATGGTATTCGAGAGTTGATATTAGCAGAGGCTCACAGTTCGCGGTATTCTATTCATCCAGGTGCCGCGAAGATGTACCAAGATCTGAGACAACAGTATTGGTGGAGGCGGATGAAGAGAGATATTTTTGAGTATGTAGCACTGTGTCTCAACTGCCAGCAGGTCAAGTATGAGCACTAGAGACCAGGTGTATTACTTCATAGGTTAGTTATTCCGGAGTGGAAGTGGGAGCGAATTACTATGGACCTTGTAGATGGAATTCAACGGACTTCGAAGGGTTTTGATGCGATTTGGGTCATTGTGGATAGATTGACCAAGTTCGCGCATTTCATTCATGTCAGTACTACTTATACTTCATAGCGGTTAGCTGGTATTTACATTAAGGAGATTGTCCGGTTGCATGGAGTTCTGGTTTCTATTATTTCTGACATAGGTACTCAATTCACATCTCAATTTTGGAGGGCCGTGCAGATAGGCATGGGTACTGATGTAAAGTTGAGCACTGCATTTCACCCGCAGACCGACGGGCTGTCGAAACGGACTATTCAGATTTTGGAGGACATGCTACGGGCTTGTGTGATTGATTTTGGTGGTTCATGGGATCAGTTTCTGTCACTAGCGGAGTTTGCATATAATAACAACTACCAGCCCAGTATTCAAATGGCCCCGTATGAGGCTTTATATGGTAGGAGGTGTAGATCTCTGGTTGGTTAGTTCGAGCCTAGTGAGGCTAAATTATTGGGCACATATTTGATTCAGGATGCGTTGGAGAAGGTGAAGTTGATTCAGGAGCGACTTCGCACAGGGCAGCCTAGGCAGAAGAGTTATGCGGACCGGAAGGTTCGGGATGTGTCTTTTATGGAAGGTGATAAGGTACTGCAGAAGGTATCGCCCATGAAGGGTGTTATGAGGTTCAGAAAGAGAGGAAACTTAAGTCCACGGTTGATTGGTCCTTTTGAGGTGCTTCAGAAGGTTGGAGAGGTGGCTTATAGAATTGCCTTGCCACCCAGTCTATCGAGTGTTCATCCGGTATTTCATGTGTCGATGCTCAGAAAATATTTTGGTGACCCGTCTCATGTGTTAGACTTTAGCACAGTTCAGCTCGAGGGTAATATGTCATATGAGGTTGAGCCGGTAGCTATTTTAGCTCGCGAGATCAGAAAGTTGAGGTCTAAGAATATAGCATCAGTGAAGGTGAAGTGGAGAAGTCAACCAGTGGAGGAGGCTACTTGGGAGATCGAGCGGGAGATGCAGAGCAAATATCCCCACTTGTTTGAGACTCCAGGTATGTTTCTAGACCCATTCAAGGACGAACGTTTGTTTAAGAGTGGGAGAACGTAACGACCCGGTCCGTCATTACGTAGAACCTGCATTATAATTGTTGTTATTGACTTGTCATAGTTTGATTATTCTGTTATTGATGTGTTAGAGTTGATGGGCTTGAAATCGAATGGTTGTAGTGGGAGTTCAGTCATTTAGCCTTTAAAATAGCCTTACAATGGGAAAAGTCAACTAAGAGTTGACTTATTGGTAAACGACCTCGTAATGCGAATTTTATGGCTCGGATAGCTTTGTTAGGTGATTTGGGACTTAGGAGTGTGTTCAGAATAATTTTGTGATGTCCGGTGTAGAATTAGGCTTGAATTAGCGAAAGTTAGTTTTGATGATTTTCGGTTGGCAATGGAAAATACGCTATCGGGGTCGGAATGGAATTCCGAAAGTTGGAACAGGTTCGTACTGTCATTTTGAATATGTCTACAAAATTTCAGGTCAAGAGGAGTTGTTTTGGATAGCTTCGGCATCGTTGTTGAATTTTAGAAATTTCAAAGTTCTTAGGCTTGAATCCGATGTAATTTTGGTGTTTTGATGTTAGTTTTGGTGTTTTGAGAGTACAAATAATATTGAATGATGTTATGTGATGTGTTAGTATGTTTGGTTGGGGTCCCGAGGGGCTCGGGATTGAATTCGGGTGCTTAACGGGGGTTTGGGCTTGGAAATTGCAGCAGTACAGCTGCTGGTGCTGGTGTAACCGCACCTGCAGAAGTTTGACCGCAAGTGCGGGCCCGCTCAGTGGGTTGCAGGTGCGGTTAGGGAACCGCAGGTGCTAGTAAGTGGGTCGCAGGTGCGGAAACCCTGGGCAAAAATATAAATTAGACCTTCCGCGACCCTAACATATTTTTACACCATTGTTGTACGGAAGAGAGCTTTTGAGGCGATTTTTGAAGGGGAAAATCAGTGTTCTTCAAAGAGGTAAGTATTTTTATCATTAAAACTCAATTATGGGTGATTATAGAACATAATCTCAGTATTAATTCATGAAAATCAGTACAGAAGGTGGGTTTAGGGCTTGAGATTATGAGAAATTTAGGGATTGATTTGAGGGGTCAAACGAACTCTGATTTTAGTGTTCTTTATATGTACGGACTCATGAGATGATGAAGAAACGTTTTGTATAAAAATTTTGGAGTTTCGGGACGTGGGCCCGTGGGTCGGGTTTTGGCCCAATTCGGGTTTTTGAGCTAAATTTGATATTTTTCGATTGAAATTTATTCCTTAAGCATAAATTGATGATAAAAATATGAACTTGGTAGATTTGGAGCCTTCGGAAGTTGGTACGAGAGGCAAGCGTGTTGCAGAATAGTTTCCGGGCTAGTTTTGAGGTATGTAATCTCTTTAAATCCTATCCTTAGGGTATGAAACCCCGGACTATGCACCCTTTCACGGGTTTTGAAATACAAAGTTTGAAACTTTGGAAATATCTTCCTATTTAGGTGACTATTGAGTTGCTAAATCGACTTTTAAGCCTATGCTTAATTGGTATTATTTTATTATGATATGATTAGGGCTGTAAGCCGTGTTTGGGGCCTAGTGCCGATCTGTTTTCCCCTTGGGTGTTGTGTTTACTATATTTTCCTCACCAATATGTTATAATTTTTCACTCAGTCTTTTCCTAATAAATTGTTTTGACACTCAGAGTATTTGATACTATTTATTGAAAAATGAAACACTGTTTTGGGTCGAGAACCCGGTATGTTTATAGCCTAAGGGAAAATTGAGAGTGTCTGACTGAGTGAGGCTTTCAGGCCTATATTGTGAGGAGGCTTTCAGGCCTTATATGAGGGAGGCTTTCGGGACTATATTGTGAGGAGGCTTTCAGGCCTTATGTTGTTTTAGCGCTTGGGCTGTAGGAGCTCCTTCGGAGTCTGTACACACCCCAGTGAGCGCAGGTACCTATTGAGTGATGATTATTGTCGCGAGGCTGATACTGAGTGATGGTTGATATTGAGTGATGATTATTGCCGCGGGGCTGATACTGAGTGAGGATTGATATTGAGTGATGATTATTGTCTGCGGGGCTGTTACTGAGTGATTGAGAGAATGCCTGAGGGGTAACTGTTACGAGAAATGATTTTAGCCCGAGGGGCACATTTATGTGATTTTACTAAGTTTTCGAACTATGATTTACTTCGTATTCAAACTAATTTTTACTGAGTGTTTTACTGAGATATACTGATATTACACTTGTTTCAAAGGATTTCTGGAAACTGATTTCGAACTTATGTATTTGACAAATACTACCTGGTGACTTGGTGTTTTACTGGCTTTGGTGAAATTGTGTATCTGTACTGTGTGTTCTACAATTCTCAGACTGTGATTTATTTTCAATACTACTGAGTTGGTGTACTCATAAAGACTCCCTGTGCCTCTGTGCACATATTCAGCTGACGATCTGGAGCAGTAGTTGTCCTTGCTCGTAGCATCAGTTTACGGGATTTCGAGGTAGTTTTCCAATGTCCACAGCTTCTCCATTTCCCTTCCTTATTTAGTTTTAGCAATTGATTCGGAGACGTATACTATAGTATTAGCAGATTTAGATTTATTTTATTCTTAGATGCTCATGACTCTTGACTCCAGTCTTGGGAGGTTTTGTTTAGAGTTGTTAGACTATTATTGGGACGCTAAGATTTAATTACATTATTCTATGCTATGGTTGCTGCCTATTATTAAATTGTGAACTTTTATAATTGAACAAATGCATAGTAATGAGATGGTTGCTAGCCTAGTTCCACGATAGGCGCCATCACGACCTGTTAGGATTTGGGGTCGTAACAAGTAATAGCCACAATTCCACGAATCTGATGCCCATAACACACCCCATGACACATATAAGTCCTGTTCCAACTCTTGCAACATTGCCACGATGGAAAAGATGTGTAGAAATTGATAACCAACCGCTGAGTCAACAAATTATTGAGTCTCTCCTCCTGATAAGAACCACTACCTCATTATGAACCAAATAAAGCTATTAACTCTCAAATATAACACATATAAATCTGATCGCACTGATCCCAGGTCCAATAATCTCGTCTCACCCAGTACAAGCTGCTCAGGTGATAAGCCACCTCAGGCACTACCAAAAGTACCATATAATGCCACAATGTTCCAACAAGCTACAAACTCGAATGTGATACATGAGGGAATGAACCCTGGAAAGAACTACTCAACCCACATAACTAATTACACAACCGTAAGGATATTATGAACCTTCCTCAGAAATTGAGAAACGAAACACACAAGATTAGGTACAGGGAACTGCACTCAACATCTCACTATTGCGGCGTGCAACCCGATCTAACCATGATACCGTTGTGGCGTGCAACACGATCCAACCATGATACCCATGGCGGCGTGCCACCCGATCCAAGCAATATATCCGTGGCAGCGTGCTACCCGATCCACGTAATATACTCGTGGTGGCGTGCCACCCGATCCAAGCAATATACGCATGGAGGCGTGACACCTGATCCACACATAACAATATATAAGAAAGTACTTGCCGAGCTAAAATGCTCATAACTACGAAATACCTGAATATCGACCATAAGCACGCGAAGTGCAATATACAAATCCTGGGGAGGCGGATAACGCCATATGCTACGAAAATCAAGCACAACTACGGTGCAATAAATGACCTGCATCTCGAGAGCTCCTGCTCTCACAACACCACAAACTGCACAATAGAGTATTACATAAAGTAGCGGACGACGAAGATAACATCCAACGCCCGAATACTCCTCCATAAGGAATGCTATGCTGAATGAACACACCCAGGCTGGTGTACATTACACATCCACGTTTGGACCCACCAACCGACCTCAAACTGATTCTGATCATACCATGCTTGGGAAAATACCTTCTCAGGGAGCCACAATGACCTTTTTCCCATGACACACAAGAACAACCTTCGAATCCGAAACAAACTTTGACAATTCACAAACAACTTAATAGAGCTCCTTTTAGGACTAGACTCTCACATTAGCGATAGTACCAAATCTCCATACTTGGTTTCAATCTTTAATCAATCAAGTGACTACATGTCACACGTATACAATCTTCCCATGGGATACACTCCCACGACCCTCCGCCCCGGGTAATACGTTTGCACCTCCATACCATCGGCCACACTAATGTTGTAAAGAAAATCAAGAAGCCATAAATCAGTACACAAAGCCCCTTACATAGAACACCGATATCAAGTGACACTAAAGACAATACCAACTTACTCTAAACATCTGAATCCTTTCATGTTCATCCGAGATCGTGACATTCTTGCTTACGCTGAACCGTAACTTTGATCCTCCATTTCAAATTCCCATGTTGTTCACTGCACCTAACACACCAATGCGCGAAAATACAAGAATTCCATCATAACTCCCAAACTACTAATAGGATAATTACTTCATCATATAGAAACATTTTAGTTAGCTCATCCTAGAAGAACCATTTCAACACGCAACCGAATTCCCATAACACAGAACATACAATCCCCAAGTAGTGTTCTAGATCTCTATAACTCCTTCCGGTTTTCACTTCTGTACCGCCACAATGCACATGCATAACTTAACACGCTGAAGGAACTGATCATTGCCAACATCATGTCACTTCAACCATTTCTAAATGAACCAATTGCTTCAAATTTACTCTAGATTTCCCTTAGAAATAATAATGGCTTCATTGACAATATAACGAACTCAACCCGCACTCATCCTGAGTGACCACATTTCACAATACCACATTTTCTCAAACCCACGAACCATCTCATACCCTCCTTATGCGACTCTCGCATCTTCAACTGGTACACTCGTTATGATAAATTCCCCCCATAGATCCGATGCCATCCTTCCCCCATTCCTCTAATGTTGCACCAAAAATCGCACATAACATGGAACAGTCCAAAACCCTTTCATAACTCACTGCAAAAGCTAGATATTTGATCACACTACGGGCTCGAAATCCTTAACCACCGCACTTGAATTTTAAATCCGCTAGGTACATTGGTGAGAGCCACCCACTCTGACTCGGTCCCGAATATAACCAAACTCCCAGTCCTCTTGCACATGAACACCCTCTCAAAGAAGCAACTTGCTAAATTCCTTTCCTTGTACATCACATCCACACGAAGCATAGACTCTAAGCCTTACCAAAGCATGAACATTAATCGATTAGGCCAATTATAGCACACCTTTCTCAATCCTTTGCTCACATTATCACTGGAGTTTTCTTTCCTTAATCGTAATAACCCACCAATGCACCGATAACTAGAAACCGCACAAGTAGACAACCACGCAATCCAATCACAGACGGCGGGGCTCTCCCACTTGGCTTGAAGCTACAATAATATAACCCTTGGACCCACCAAGATTCCTTCTTCCCCATTGACATCAGCTAAAAGTCCAATAATGCATTCCAAACTCGAAGTCATGTTGCATCTAAATAGAATTCATGGACCTAGTCCCTGTCCACCATGAATTCCCAAATGGCTCCAAACTTTCTTCAAGGAGTGTGGCCATCCTACCACATAACCCATATATTACTCTGCCACTCTCCCACTTTGGTTAAACCCTCTCTTTTAAGCAACTCCTAGACTTCTGTTGTTCATACTTGACCTTCTAGAAATTCAACAACCGCAAAACACCTCCCACATTTCCTTCTCGTCCTTCGCTGCCCAATTGTTGCCCCAATTCCAAATATATCTCTGTAGCACTTGAACCAATAGGTCACTATCAACTTTAAACCCCTACGAAGATCATCTTCCTCGAGCCATCAATATTAGAAATACCCATTTAAATCCCGAAATTGCTACACTCTGCTATCTCTGACAACCGCTTCTCCGGCACCATCTCACACTACTCTTCCCCAAAGGCAAATTGATGAAGACCATGAAATTGGAGAACCTTAACACGTTCAATAAGGATGATGACACCACATAACAATTGAGGACTCTACCACGCTCGAAATACCAAGTCTTGTTACTCTATCAACCTAAGCCTGAACATTCCTAGTCTGATTGCCTTTCCTCCACCGGAAATGAAATACCGAATCTCTGAATCATACACTGAGTAACACCTCCCTTCAGGTTACTCACTGCCCCGACGCCTGGACAAGCTTCCTACCATTCCACAACCATTGTGCGATAGCAGCGCACAAATCACCATAACAACTAGGGCCAAATGTCAAAACCTTAGGTAATACTGATACTGAGCTGAAACGACAGAACGACCTTCCGCAAGGGGACAACAATAGCCATAATCAATTACGCAGGGAGAAACATCTTGCACCACATCTGTAGTACCATTACAAATCCTCAAATTCCCGATGTATAACAAGCGCTTCATGCTGCGTAAGATTGAATTGGAAAGAAATGAAGGCATAGGACTCATAGGAATCAAATCGCACAATGAGGAATCAATAAGGAAAGTCTCCTAACAGCCCTGTAACCTCTCAAAGATAAGTACAAACGTCTCCATACCGATCCGCAAGACTCTACTAGACTTGCTCATGACTCGTGAGACTTAAGTGAACCTAGTGCTTTGATACCATGTTATCACGATCCAAAATCTGTTAAAGGTCGTGATGGCGCCGGAAACAACTGTCAGGCAAGACAACACAAAACAATTAAATTAATTCTCTTTCTAATATTTTTGAAATCATAAATTTCCTTCAATTTCACTAGTAAAAGATGAACTTTACAAAATAATAATAATAATAATATTTTTCAATTTTAATATTGAATATCCCCTAATCATCCCAGAACCCAGTGTCACAAATACATGAGCATTTACTAAGAAGCAAAACAAAATACAATAAATGTCCGGAATACAAAATTTGGACAGAAAAGAAAATACAAGAACTCTGAAGGACTCTGTTGGCTGTGGATCGTCCCATAAGGTGCAGCTCACTTAAGTCCCCGTATCAACCACGTTGTTTCACCCACAAGGCCACTAGTCATACATGTACCTGTACAACAAAATGTACAGCAACTGTAGTATGAGTACGAAAACAACGCGTACCCAGTAAGTATCCCGTCTAACCTCGAACAAGTAGTGACGAGAGGTCGACTCCGATACTTACTAGTGGTCCAATAATAAGATAATGTGAATTTCTAATTAAGCATGACATACAACATAAGACTCAGAACAAGAAATGACCGAACAAGTCTTCCCCATAATTAAGAGCTTAAATCGCTTCCATCCTTTAAAACATGTAATCACACAAACGAAGAAATTATACCAATTACAAAAGGGACTTCCAGTTCTATTATCACACACAAATACCACCGAGGACGTTCGTCCCGAACCATAGATGCATCAATTACCCCACTCGCAAATCATACATGCGACGTGGTCAAACATAAATTTAAAGAATTACCCTACTCGTGAATTATACATGCGACGCGGTCAAATATAATTTAAATAATTACCCCGCTCGTGAATCATACATGTGACGCGGTCAAATATAAATTTATAGAATTACCCCGCTCGCGAATCATTCATGTGACGCGGTCAGATATAAATTTAAAGAATTATGCCGCTCGCGAATCATACATGCGACGCGGTTACACATAGATTTCTTAAGTTATTATAGTATTCTTACATTCTTTTCAAAATAAGAAGTCCGAATTAAAACCTTTAAGATCCCAATTTTTATAAAAAGTTCAACTCCTTCCAAAATATTTAATAAGCAAATCAATCCTGCTACTTCTCAAGGCAAACAATAAACTTAAATCGATAACAATATCAACAAGTCATGATTTAGGCCTAAAACCACCCTACATAGGCATAGTTTGTAGCTATGTAAACTCTCGTCACCTCGTGCGTACGTATCCCCCAAAAATATAAGCACATAATAATTTAGTTCACCTTTGGGGTTTAATTCCCTCTTACAAGGTTAGAAAGGAGACTTATCTCGCTCTGAAGTTCCATAGCCGGCTTCCAAGCCTTTCCAACAACTCTAATCGATACCCAACACTTCAAAACTAGTCAATAAATGTGCAAACCCATAAAAATATACTCTAATACTCACGATAATTCAATTTAAACAATTTCCCAACTCTCCTTGAAAAGTCGATAAAAACACCCTAGGGCCCACGTGTCCGGATTCCGAAAACTTTCGAAGATAAACTTTACCCATAACCTCACAAACTCAATATATAATTTATTCGAAATCCCATGTCCAATTTCGTGGTCAAAATCCAAAAATACCAATTTCTAGATTTTCTACCAACCCCAAGTTTTCATTAATTTTTCATGAATTTCTATGTTTTTATATATATATATATATATATATATCACTTACCTTGACATGGATGATGAAGATGGAGCTCCAAAATCTCTCCTAGGTGGGCTCCCATGGAGGAAATGAGATGAATGAGACAAACCCATTTTTGCAAACTTATACACTGCCAGGCGATGCTTTATCGCGTTCGCGAGCCCTCTATCATGTTCGCGATGAACAAATTTCTCAAAAGTCATTTCTAAACTCTTCTCAGATAGCCTCTAGTATAATAGTTATAAATTTCGTACAAAACTTCAACTGACAAATGGTTTAATGTTTTGAAAACTAGACACCATGATCTAAAACTTTTATGTTTTGGTCATCTCCCAATTCCTTATATATTTTGATATATAAGCTTCCAAAGTCAGCCCTATGCAACACAAATGTCTTCTTTTTCTTCCCGGACAGCCTGTAGTCTACCAGCCATAACTCTTTGTAAACAAATCCAAATTCTATATAGTTTACGTTTTTGAAAACTAGACACAAAGGGCTACAGCTCTCCTTTTGGACCATCTCAAAATTCCTTATAGGTTGTGAGTTATGAGCCTCTGAAATCAGACCTATGTAACAGAAATTTTCTTCTTCGCGAACGCGAATAACAAAATCCCTAAAGCTAAATCCTTCTTCGCGAATGCGGGAGGATCCTCGCAATGCGAAGAAAAACACCAGACACCAGCATCAGTTATTGCAAAACAGCCCGAAATGATCCGAAATGATCCGAAACCACCCTGAAACACACCCGAAGCCCCCGGGGCCCCGTCCAATCTCACAGATCAGTCCCATAACATAACACGGACCTTCTCGAGGTCTTAAATCACATAAAAAACATCGAAATCATGAATCACACCCCAATTCAAGCTCAATGAACTTTAGAACTTCAAACTTCTACATTCGATGCCGAAACCTATCAAATCACGTCCGATTGACTTCAAATTTTGCACACAAGTCACATTCAACGTTACAGATCTACTCTAACTTCCGGAATCGGAATACGACCCTGATATCAAAAAGTCCAATTCCGGTCAAATTTCTTAAGACCTTAAATTCTAACTTCCGCCAAATGACTCCAAAATGACCTACTGACCTCCAAATCCACTTCCGGATGTGCTCCCAATACCAAAATCACCATACGGAGCTATTCCCAGACTCGGAATCCCAAATGGACTTCGATAATATTGAAATGCATTTCAACCCAAATTTATGAAATTCTTTCAAAATTCCAATATTTCACCATAGGTGTCGAGACGCTCCCGGACTATCCAAAACACGATCCGGACATACGCCCAACTCCAAAATTATCATACGAACCTGCTGGAACCTTCAAATCCTGATTCCGAGGCCGTTTAATCAAAATCAACCCTTAGTCAGATTCTTCCAACTTAAAGCTTCCGCAACGAGAGTTCTCTTTCCAAATCCTCTCCGAACTTCCAAAATCAAAACTCTGACCACGCGTGCAAGTAATAATACCTGAAGTGAGTCTACTTGTGGCCTCAACCTGATGAACGATGCGTTAGAGCTCAAAACGACCGGTCGGGTTGTTACAATCTTTACAACTACACTACAGTTCCTTCGGGCAAAAAGTTTCATTTTCACTATCATAGTCGTCGTCACATTTTTCTGGTGGTGTTTCATAATTAGAATTTATTTTCCACTCTGCATGTGCCTAAAGATTTTCTGCAAGTTCTTTTCTGAAGTTTGATATGTCCTCATGTTGGAATTTCTCCACATCATTTCCCATTATCAACAACTCGACATACTTGATTAGGAATGCACCACAACCATTCCTAAGAAAAATTTAAGATATGGAGTTAATTAAATAATATCTTTAATAAAGTAAATCTAAAGTACATTAAATTATATAGCAAATGGAAACACGTACGATCCAGTTTGTTTTGGTGATCTTTTCCACTGAATATCAAATTTATTGAATGCATTTCCAAAAGACTTGTGATTTTTGTCAAACTGTGAGAACTTTAGCAAGTGGAGGATCATGCGCACATACATTTCAATGTGTTTCAATCCTTCCTCATATGTTTCACTATATATGGAATCGTACACATCAATATTTCTCTCTTCAAGTCCAATACCACCAAAAGAAAATGTGTCACAACATCATTATCTTCTGAAGGTAGCCGACATGGAAAAAGATTTTGTCAACCTCTGTCCAAGCAATTCCACATCTACGATTGTCACCCCACACATATGAGAACCAATTGATTATCACCACACCAAAACTCATCTGAAGCATCTTCATTGAAATCCTTATACACAAGTAGCATATAGTTGTCAAAAAGTATATATGTAGTTGTGCAACGAAAAGGATGGGCGCAAAATGTGGTAGCATTAAAGGGATATCTTCATTATTTTTAGACTTAGATTATTATAGACAATATTAATAAAAACTGTGAAATTTTTCTTGCACTCTTGTGTATGACTACTCTTGGATTTATTCTTCAACCTTCAAGACTCAACTTAAGGTGGTAAGAAGAATTCTTTGAAATCTTAGATCACTTCGAGGTATTCAGAAAAGGTGATAAGTTTAGGCTTATTGTTGTCTTTTTTATCCTAAAAGGTCAGGTTTCACAATCTATATCTTGTTTTTACTTCTCTATCAAAGGCGATGAGTTATTCGTTAGCCAATTATTATTGTTATGATTCAACTTCAAAAATAGACTTCTTGAATTCAAGAAAATCTTTCTTGAATTCAATATATCTTTAATTTTTGTCTTCTTTTTTGTTTCTTTATTTTCTTTTTTGCTTCCGCACGTTTCTTGATTTTCTTTAGTAGTTCTTGGATCCCTATCGTATTGTTAATAAGTGATTTCAGAGCATAGTATAATCAAGTTTTCAATCTTGATAATCTTGGGAGGTTCTTGAGCAAAAAAACGAAAAAAGAAGAAAAAATCAGCCTAAAAGAAAAAGTGTTATTGCTCATTATTATTTGAATATTCAAGTATTATATGGTTTTAAAGTCAAGAAAGGAAACAAGAAGAGGGGATCCTAGTTCTTGAAGATTAAGGTTTGGTCCTTTACTTTTCTTTTGTTTTTCTAAATCTGTATTCTTATCACTAAGGGTTGTGACTAAGGTTTATTAACAAATTTAAAGATTGACGACCAAGGGCTTCTTGAGTGGAAAACAGGCAGGAGAAGTGAGAGCATTAGAGGAAAAAAGCCAAATTTGTGAGAGACATATTTCTTTTAATCTTTTTTTTCAAGATGTCTCAAACATGTAGTTATGAAGAAACGAGGCGAGCTATGACTCAATAAATTGAAAAGTCTAACTTATAGAACGTCGAATGTAAGGAAGAGGATGGTAAAGTCAATTTTCAAACTGAAGCTAAAGTGTTATCTAAGACTTGTGCCCTTAGAATTGACAAAGGTTTTGACTCTAACTTAATTAACACTTATAATGTTGAGAAATTGAACTTACCTTGTGGAGCATATTGAGACATACATGTTGAAAGGAGTAAAGGTAGATAAAATAGTGTTATTTCCATTCTCTATTGGAAGGTATGAGGATGTGATTTGGTGTGATATTATTCCCATGTATAGGTATCATATATTGTTGAGAAGCCATGGTATATCTATAGAAGAGCTTCATATAGCATGAAAAAAAATTAGATACTCTTTTGAGGTTAACGGGAATAAACTCATTATTGGGCCTTTGACTCCCTCACACATTTGTGAAGATGAAAAGACTATTAAAGAGAATATGAAAAATTATGAGAGAGAAAAGAAAAGAGAGAAGGCCAAGAGATAGAAAAGGCCGTGAGATAGAGAGAAAAAAGAAGGTTTTAGTGAAGAAAAAGGAGAAAACCTTGGTGAAAGAAAGGAGGCGAAGAGTGAGAAAAAAGTTAGTCTGATGATAAAGCCAAAGAGAGTGTATAAGAAAAGATTTTCTTTACTTTCTAAGCTATTAACTCTTTCTTGTTTTAGTTCTTGTGGTTTTATACAGCCACTTGTTGAAAGACCTTTTAAGAGGGGAAAGGAGGCGCAAGAGATTGTGGCAAAGGATCCAATTAGATTCCAACATGAATTTGACAAAACGAATTAGTGTTGGATGGTGGAAGATAAAATCTTGGTTAAATTCTTTGTTATTGAACCTTTTGACTATTGTGATTCTTATTTGCAGGTTTATGACATGGAATGCCCTAAAGCCATTGCTAAGTTGGAACTATTGCATAAAAGAATACAAGGTGATGATGTTTCATTGGTAAAATAAGTCCAAGTATGGTATGTATTTGGTTTATTCGAATTCTTGGGCTTTTTAGAACTCCTAAGGTATTACTGGAGGTAATAATGTATACTCCTTTTTTTTTATGTTGGTGAATTTATTATTTTTGTTGATGATGATATTTTGATGCATATCATGTCATTAACTGTAATATCTAAGTTCAAGTGCAAGAGTACTTTGCTTCCTTTCGAAATTGAGTATGAAATAGATGATTATGAATTCCGACTTGGTAGAAAAAGGCATGAAATTTATGAGAAGAGACTTGCGAATGATTCAATATTTCTTCTTCTCTTATTCAAGTGTCTAGTGAGCTTTCACACGATAAATTGCTAGAACATGATTTTTTTTGTGTGATAGGGGGTCATTCTTTAAGTCATTTTGATTGTGAGTTTGTAAAAGTATTTTCTTCTAGTAAAGAGGATAAGCAAGATTATTGTGACGCTTGTGATGAAGTACTGTTTGAGCAATTGTTTAGAATCTGTTGATGTTGCGAATAATATTGGGGAAACTTATAATCATGAGTTTGAATGTATTACAATTATTAGTTTGATATTTATTGGTTCTTCTGACCTTCTTGAGAATTTATGTACTTCTTTGAATAGCTTACATGTATAAGAATCCAATGGATTTTTAATTGTAGATACTTGGATATATCCTAAAAGTATCTTATTTGATACATGTGGTAGAGATACTTGTATTAAATGGATGCGTGGTCAATATTTTATAATTTCTTTGTCATGCGTATTTTTGGACTACCTTATTGACGAGTTCGAATTGAAAGTTTCATGGCATAGTACATCTGAGAGAGGGTTTTATTGTACTAATCTAAGTAGGCATAAATTTTATTGGGATGATGATGTCCATATTCTTTATAAGGGAGTATTTACACTTATAAGGCTTAATTGGGTTAAGTGGACACATGGTCACTATCTTGTTATATTCAAATCATTTTTTCAGATTAATGGATACCATTTACTAGTGCCTGTCTTCTTTTTCTTGTAAGATCGAAATTCGAGGACGAATTTTCTTCAAGAAGAGGGGAATGGTAACATCCTAAGAAGCTCAACTATATTCAAGAACAATGATGAAGGTTTGGAATATCAAAGAGGGCCTTTAACAAGATATCAAGCTAAAAAGATGCAAAACAAGGTCACTCGACTTCAGGAGCGAACAAAGAAGTTGTTAGTTGAGAGGAAGAGCTCAAGGATAAAGGATATTAGTTATCTAGGTGTTATAATTATTTTATGGCCCAAATTCGTGTCCAATAAGAGGTGGATTAGATCCCAAAAAATATCCTCTGAAGAAGGTCCAAATTCTGCCACTGTTGGATCTATTTGGCACCTAAAATGAGTCCAAACTTTCAGCCCAAGATGTCCTACACAAAGCCATGTTTTTATAACATAAAAAATACCTACTTGATGTCCGAGAAGGTTACAATAGGCGTGCTAGAAGTTGAGTGCAAGTTGATGCCAAGTTATTTTCAAGATTTCCAAGATCCTATCAAAGATTGGATTGTGACTTTCAAGATCCTATCCTAGATAGGTTTTCACTTATTTTCATATATTTTGGTACTAGATTTATGGTTTTCCTAGGTAGTTAAGTGTAATGACCCGACCGGTCGTTTTGAGCTCTAGCGCGTCGTTCAGCAGTTTGAAGTCATGATCAGCTCCATTTCAGGTATTATGACCCGTGGGCATGGTCGGAGTTGAATTTCGGAAAGTTTAGAGTTAATTTGGAAAGAAAAGTCTCATTTCGGAAGCCTTGATTGGAGAAATTGACTAAGATTGGAATTTTGAGTAAACGAACTCCGAATCAGGATTTGGAAGTTCCTGCAGGTTCGTATGATGATTTTGGACTTGGGCGTATGTCCGGATCGGGTTTTGGATATCCCGGAAGCATTTCGGTATGTATTGTGGAAGTCAGCATTTTGAAGAAATTTCTTAAGTTTGGCTTGAAGCGCGTTTCAGTGATATTGATGACTTTTGGGATTCCGAGCTTGGGAATAGCTCCGTATGGTGATTCTGGAGTTGGGAGCATGATCAGAAGTGAATTCGGATGTCCGTAAGTCATTTTGAAGTCATTTGGCTAAAGATAGAAATTCAAAGGTTTTTGAGAAATCCGACCGGAAGTGGAAATTTTGATATCGGGGTCGGAATGCAATTCCAGAAGTTGGAGCAGGTCCGTAATGTCGAATATGACTTGTGTACAAAATTTGGGGTCAATCGTACGTGATTTGATAGGTTTCGGCATCGGATGTGGAAGTTTGAAATTTCAAATTCTTAAAGTTTGAATTTTAGTGCGATCCGTGGTTTCGATGTTATTTGATGTGAATTGAGGCTTAGAGCAAGTCCGCATTATGTTTTGGAACAGGTTGGTATAATTAGACGGTGTCCCGGGGCCTCATGTGGTTTCTGGGTTGTTAACGGATCAAGTTTGGAGTTTGAAGAAATGCTGAGATTGTTGTTATCTGGTGTGACCGCACCTGCGAGGATTTGGCCGCAGGTGCGGAGCCGCAGGTGAGAGATTTTATGGCTTGGCTGGGAGCGCAGGTGCGATGTAATTTCCGCACCTGCGAAGACGCAGATGCGGACAATGGGGCGCATGTGCGAGTTTTGGCTGGAGTTGAGGAAAGCCGAAGGTGCAGGAGTTTGGGCACACCTGCGGGAACGCAGGTGCGAAGATTAGATCGCAGGTGCGAAAATAGGCCTGGGAAGAATGTTTTAAAACCGAGATTTTTGGCCATTTCTCTCATATTTTCATGGATGGGGCGATTTTAGGAGAGCTTCAAGAGGGGAATTTCATCACTTATGTCAAGGTAAGTTATTCCAACTCATCTCAAGTTAAATACAAGGTATATGCATGGATTAAAACATGAAAGATTGTGGAAAATTGTGAATTTTGAAGAAACCTAAAAATGTTATTTTGGATTTCTACCACGAATTTGAGCATGGGATTTAGAGTAAATTATATATTTGAGCTATTATGGCCAATGGGTAGAGTTTATATTCGAGAAATTTTAGATTCCGGGCACATGGATCCGAGGGCATTTGGTCAATTCACTGAGCGGAGTTGGGAAATTATATAATTTGAATTTTTTACGAGTATTAGAGTGAATTTTCATTTCTTTGCCCGTTATTTTGTAGTTTTGGGGCGTTGTGCATCCATTGGAGTCGTCGGAAGGGCTTGGAAGCCGGTTATGGGATTTCGGAGCGAGGTAAGTCTTCTTTCTAACTTTGTGAGGGGGAATTGTCCCCCTAGGTGAACTAATTAAATATGTGCTACTATCTGCGGGGGCTACGTACACACGAGGTGACGGGAGTCCGTGCGTAGCTACTATTATGCCATGTCCGGGTAGTCTAGGACCCACTAGCATGCCTTACGTTGTACATGTGATCCTGCCAATAGTATCAGATTGTTAATGCTATTGAATCGGTAATTTATTTCCTAAGAAGACTAGAGTGTACCTTTCTTAATCATTTAAAAAGAGAATTGATTCCTCCGCGGATAATTGTGTTCCTGATAAGGTTATATTATTGAATATTATTAAACTTGGCAAATGAGTTTCAAAACAAAGATTTAAATGCTATTTTCGTGTTCCTTTAAGAATAATTTTACCATTTTCCTGAGTAACTGCTTCCTTGATAAAAATGTGGACTTATTGTATGAATATGTGTATCTAAGGGGGCATAAGTTGCATGTATGATTCGCGAGCAGGATAACCCTGTATTTATGTATAACCGCGTTGCATGATCGATTCGCGAGCAGGGCAGATAGATGCATATATGGTTCGAGCCGTTCGACCCTCGGTAGTGCATAATTTATTATTGTTGGTCCGCATCGTTCGACCCTCGGCATTTGCTTGCGCATGATATTTACTGCGTAATTGCTGTGATTTTACCTGATTACTGGCCTGGAAATTTTAAGTTGTCGACTGAAATGACAGAGATTTAAAGTTATTAAAATTTTGGAAGAAGTTGTTCTTTCCCGTTGATTATTTGTTATTTGATTAAATCATCCATGTTTGATTATTCGTTATTGAAATGACGAAGATTTAAAGTGTTAAATGTGGAAGGATTGATATTATTTATTCCTGATTTTAATAAATTGCCTATGACATTCTTGCTTAGTGTCTCACTTGATTATACTAAGTTGACCTCTAGCAAGTGTCAAATCGGCCTCTCGTCACTACCTCTCTGAGGTTAGGCGGGATAATTACTGAGTACACGTTGTTTTCGTACTCATGCTACACTTGCTGTGCATTTTTATTGCACAGGTACTTTCATAGCGATGTGGCTGGTTTGGAGACTTAGCCGAGCTGCATCATCCGGAGGCAATCCGTAGCTGACAGAGTCTCCTTCATATTGTATTTATTTTCATTTTAAATTCCTTGTCCAATTTGTATTTCGGACAAGCTTTGTAGTATTTGTGAAATTCTTAGAATTTGCTCATGCTCTTGTGACACCGAGTTCTGGGATGTGTATGGGATGTATTTTATAAAAATGGAATATTAAACTGTCGTATTTACTTAACGTATTTTGTTTTAGTTATTACGTAATAAGTTAAAGGTAATAATTTCAAAAATGTTAAAACATGAATTTATTTCGACTAATTAATGATTGGCTTGCCTGACGATGGTGTCCGGCGCCATCACGACCTTAATATATTTTGGGTCGTGACAACATGGTATTAGAGCTCTAGGTTCCCTTAGGTCTCACGAGTCATGAGCACGTCTAGTAGAGTCTTGCAGATCGGTACAAAGACGTCTGTACTTATCTTCGAGAGGCTACATGGCTGTTAGGAGTACTTCCCTTCTTGATTCCTCATCGTGCAATTTGATTCCTTTAAGGATTATGCCTATGCTTATTACTACTCAATCTTACGCATCGCGAAGTGCTTGCTATGGATCGGGAATTTGAGGAATTGAAATGGGGCTACAGATATGATGCGAGATGTTTTCCATGTGTAATTGGTTGGGGCTGTTGTTATGGCCCTGTGGAAGGATAATATGTTGTTTCAGATTAGTAGCTGTGTTTCTGAGAGCCTTGAGGTTATGCTCAGGTTGTGATGATGTTTACGATTGGTTATCGTGCGATGTCGATATGATGACAGAATGCTTGCCCATATGTTGGGGGTGATGAATGGCCTGAAGGGAGGTCTTCTCAGCGTGATTTCGAGATTGCTTCATTTTAGTTCCGGCAGAGGAAAGGCATTTGGACTATAAATGGTCAGGTTTTGGATTGATAAATCAGTAAGACTTGGTGTTTTCAAGTAAGGTGGGATATTCACCTGTGATGTGAAATCGTCGTCATTGATCAAATGGAATGTGTTAAGTCTGTCGGTGCTATGGTTTGTTCGGTTGCATTGGGTCAGAGTGTTTGTGAAGTATTATTGAAGAAGCGGTTGTTAGAGATCGTGGTGCGTGGTGGTTCAAGACTGAATAGTTATTTCTAATGAAGGCAACTCAAGAAAGATGATCCTCGGAGAGTTTGAAGTTGCGGTCTGCTGGTGTAAGAGCTGCAGAGAATGATATTGAATTGTACAACATACGACGAAGGAATACATGAGAGAAGTGTCAGGCGGCGGCTAAATTTCTAAAAGGCCAAGCGTAAGGAAAAGAGGTCAGGTAGTGCTTAAAGGAATGAGATTAACAAGTGGGAGAGTGGCAGCGTAGCACAAGAGTTCAGTGGTAAGACAACTACCTATCTTGAGGGAAAGTTTGAGAGTTTTAGTGGATGTCGATTGGGTCTACGAGCTTAAGTTGAGATATGGGTTATTTCGGCGGAAGGTTGGATACAGCAGGTAGGAGTTTTTAGGAATGAAGAAGGACGCAATATGGCGGTGAATTTGAAGATGTTGTAGATCATTTAATAGACGTCCATGAGGAGCGGACGAACTAGTAAAGTTGGTAGAGGAAGAAGAGCGCAGGATATGGCATTGATGTTGTAGAGAGTGTGCAGTACAACGTCATTGGAAGGTGTCAGTTGGTGATTTCCACAAGTGGGTTATCTCATGTGAGTAGGTTAGCGGTTGTGTGGTTGGCAAGTTTCTATGAGGGATTCTAGTGGCTATTCGGTAGGAGGCAGAATGTGTGAATGATGCTAGAGAATTTGAGTACTTAGGGAATGGGGGCAGGGGAATTCGGAAGAATTGGACGGATTGGTTAAGGAAAAATCATGTTAACAAAGGAGAAAGGATCTCAGCAGGGTCTAGAGTGGTGCAAGGAGTAGCTTCGGGCTAAGTGTGGGAGTCCCACCACCTGCAGTTGGGTTGTAGGATTGTGTTATCATGGGGTTGCGGATTGTCGGCGTGTTGGAAAGTTATTTCTGCTAAGGGGAAAGGAGTAAAATGGTGATCGTGCGTGGGATTTGATGAATGTGTGCAAAATTTGGCCCGGTTGGACCAGGGTTAGGCTTTGAAAGATTCAGAATTTATGCTTAAGGCATAAGCGAGTTGTAAGGGTAGTGACTCAGTCATGTACTTCATTGAGAGGATGTTCATGTGCTAGAAGAGCCTTGGAGTTGATTGTATTCGGGGCCAGTCAGAGTGGGTGACTCTCAATAGTGGTCCTAATAAATTCGAAATTTAAGAATGCGGCGTTTAAGGGTTTCATGCAGCAGTATGATTAAGAGTGGAGCTTTTGCAGTATAATTCCTGAGAAAGGGAAAATAATTGGAGAGTTCTATGTTATTTTCGGCGTGCAGGATAGTATTGGATGAGTGAGAGAAATAAAATATGGGTTGTAGAAAGATTATCAGGAGGGTATGAGACGGGTTGCGGGATTTAGGCAGCGTGGTCTCATGAATCAAGGTCACTCGGGATGAGTGAGGGTTGAGTTTCTATGGGTTGAAGGAAGTTACTATTATTCCCGAGGCAATTAAAGATGATTAAAAGAAGATAGATTGATTAGCCATGGTTGAAATGGCACATGTACGACAGTGATCAGTTTCGTCAGTGTAATTAAATTATGCATGTGGTTTAGGCCGGTATGTGCAGGGCTTGTCGGCCGTCGTAATCATGAGGGAGTATTCGAGTGCTATGGCATGTCAGGTGTAGGCGGATCCCGGAAGTTTTATGGTGGTTCAGACCACTACTTAAGGATTTTCATGTTGGGTGATTGTGAGAATTCACTTGAGCATTGTTATTGTTCTCTTGAATTGAGGAAAGTAAGAGGTTTCCATATGATGAGGTGTTTCCCCCTGTTAGTGGTTCAAGAGTTATGATGGAATTCTTGCGCAATATCATATTTGCATGTTAGGTGCAGTAAACAGTGTGTAACTAGGAGTAAGAATCGAGATTGCGGTTCGGTGTTAACAAGGATATCATGAGCTCGGATGAGCAAGAAAAAGTGATTTAAAAGTTCCGAGTGAGCTGGTGTTATCTTCAATGTCACCTGAGATCGATATTCGGTGGAAGAGGCTTTGCATCCTAGTTATGGGTTCTTGGTTTGTTTTACAACATTAGTACGACAAGTGGTAGATGTGCAGACTTGCTACCTTGTGTGGAAGGTCTTGGGAGCGTGACCACGGGAAGATGGTATAAGTGTGACAGGTAGTCACCTGATTGATTGAAGATTTAGACCAAGTGTAAGGAAGTGCAATATTGTTTGTTTGAAAATTTATGCCAGGAAGGCGTTCGGTCCAGCTGGCTGCGGATTGTGGGGTGTTGTCCCGGCTATGATGGTTGTTCTTGCGTGTTATGAGAGGAAGTAGGTTATTTTGGACCAGGTAAGGCTATCAGCCTAGTTCATTGCAAGCAGAATCGGCCTGAAGTGTATGAATGGATTTAAACAAGATTATGGACTTCATGCGAGTCAGATGTGTCCATTTCAGTATGGCGCTTCTTAAGGAGGGGCGTTAGAATATCAGGTATTGTTCGGTCTTCGTCAAATTCATGTGATATTATGATTGTGCCGTGTGAGTTGTGAAATGAATTGATAATTTCTTATGTGTTGAGGTTCCCCGTAGTGATGATGTTATGTGAGTTGGTGTTATCTTCAATGTCACCTGAGATCGATATTCGGTGGAAGAGGCTTTGCATCCTAGTTA
>MDKI01091871.1:0-21040 GCA_005239505.1 Nicotiana paniculata
CCCGTCAGGTTCAAAAAAAAAATGTAACCGGCCCGGCCCGGCCCACCCGTTAGACACCCTTAGTTCTAGGCATGTGATTTTTCAACTGGCTAAGTATTGTTTTATACTGGTATTATGGAAAGATTAAGCAATAGTATTCAGCTCATGCACAAAAAAGAAAAGAAACAGCACTCTCCAGAAAAATGAACATCAAGTAATTAGCAAAAAAAAAAAAAAAAAAAATCATGATCCCTTTTTTCTTTTCATTTCTTCGGATTTCTTGTGGAGAAAAAGCAATAATTTCCAACATCTTTTTCTAAGTCTGTCTTTGTAATACTAGCCTCACATTTGACGCATACCTTTTTTTTATTTTTAGAACGATGAAGCAATTCATCCTTTGCTCCTTCGTATGTTCAGAATTACATATATCACGGTCTTAAAACATACTAATTCATCTCTGGTTTATTAAATTTTATTATCATTTATTGTCGAATAAAGTGTCAACTTCATATTTTCCTCCTTTTCTTTTCTTAATAATAGTAATCACTTTTCATGCTAGTGCAACCAAGAACTGTTATATGACAGTCATTAGTGTTACAATAACAAATCTGAAAGTTGGACTTCCAAATTTTCTCAAGTGATTTTCTTCTTTTTCTCGTTACACAAAAGGACAAGCGATTACGTTTTGAGGAAGTGCTTGAAATTCGATCTAGTTACCAATAAAGTATATATGGCCAAAGATTTTCTATATGAGCCAAGCACATGGAAATATTTTCTTTATTCGGTGGCGGTGAAATTCAAACCAAGGACCTCTGTCTGCTCTGATACGGTTAGAAATAACATACTTTGACACTTTCTCTCTCATTCGGTTGAGATTTTTCTAATCATCCTTATATTCATTCATTACTATACCATCATCATACTCTATTTTTTAATGAACGACTTAATAGTAAATTTAGTTATTTACTACAAAAACTATTTGAAATTAATGTCATTAGAGTACATTTCTTCACGAGGGTGATTAAAGTCACCTTCATTCCGTCCCAAGACAAACAAAACTATCATTTGACATACTGCTAACAATCTTAACTTTCACTGTCAAATTCAGTAAGTCTTGTTGCTTACATTTCCTTTGAGGGTTAGAAAGGAGTGGTAATTTAAGGAGGGATCCAAAAGAAAAGATATAGATTGAGAATATATAAAAGTTGGAAGAACATACTCGTGTATCCATGTTATAGGATCATTTCTATTACATGATTTTATACATCCAAAATGATATTAAAGTAGAGCAAAGCATCTTCTTTAAACTTGTATTTTTTTGGTAAACATTCTCTTTGCAGTGTCCCACTCTTGTCGTTCAAATCTAATCTTTTAACAAAGATTGTCTTTATGAGCCCACTTAGCTAAATCTTGGTGTTTTCTAGCACTAAATTATATATAGATGTATATGACCATACCCTATGCAACACAATCTTTTTTGGGGGCTTTGTCTTGCTTAGCAGACAAGGACTTGTTCCTCTTTGGTCGGATTATGGGTCTAAACTAACGCCACATAAATTTATTAGCATTCAGTGTTTACGTCAAAGCAATAAATGCATGACGTTTGTTTGCACACAGACTTCTAGCTTAATCATGACTAATTAATATGTATTCTCACCTCATAAAATCGCTTAACTGTAGTAAGCTAATATGATTTGGTGTTAACGCTCGATGCAGATGAATATTTAACCCCGATATGATACACTCGCCTATAAAAATATAAACCGACGCACAATTTGTGCTGTTGATTTTCATTTTTCAGGTAAAAAAGTGTCCAAAACGACATTAATTAAAAATGATACTTATCTCAATTAAGTAAATTTAAAGTATATATCTCAATTGGAATGTGGATACATTCTTCTGCAAGTAAGTAAAGCTCCTAAGAGCATTGGATGAAATCATGAAAGCCCCTTAAAGATTCTCAAGGCAACGACAACTTTAAAGTTAATACTAGTATCTAATAAGTATGCCAACCTTAACGTTAGAAATGTGCAGTACAAGCAAATTAATTAATAGGTCCCTCCAAACACCTAAATAAAACCTTTCAGTTTTATTTTATGTCTTAATTAGTTAGTTTGACTGTGCACAAAAATTAAGAATATAATTATAAAAGACTTTTGAATTTATTTGAATAGGCTGACAAAGAGAGTGAAACGTTCCGTACCAAAATCTGCTTCATTATTAGGGCTCGAGACTTTTGAAATTATGTTAAGTAGGCTGATTAAATGAGTAAAACGCTCCCTGCCAAAAGATTCTTCATTACCAAGGCTCAAAACTTTTATATTTATATTGAGTAGGCTGACTAAGAGAGTAAAACGCTCCCTATCAAAAGATTCTTCTTTATAGGCTCGAAAGAATGTTAGTCGTCCTATCATACCCCTTTGTAGTGTACTACAAAAACTTTACCTACTGTGACAAGACAAAAGGTAAAAAATGACCAGCCTACCAATGAAAGAGAAAACACAGTAGGGGCGGAGCTAGAGAGTCGAGTGAGGATTCGGTCGATCTCAGTAGTTTTGGTTCGAATCATGTATTTGTCTTAAAAAACCCGTTGACACTACTAAAAATTTGGAGGAAAACGACCACAAAAAGCGACCAAAATTGGTCCCTAAATAGTGAAAAGCGACCAAAATGCGGCCAAACAGGCTTGATCGCTATTTTGTTGGTCCCTTTACCATAGAGACCAAAGTTGGATTTGGTCTCTATGTTAAATTGACCAAATATTCGGGTATCAAAAAAACAGACCAACTTTGGTCGCTATATTATTTTAATAATATAAATTTAGCGACCAAAGTTGGTCTCTATATTTAAATTACAATATTTATTTATTTATTATTATACAAAATATAGCGACCAACTTTGGTCTGTAAATAAAATATAATATTTTAAAATCTGGAAAGTATGGACCAAAGTTGGTCGTTATTTTATTAATTTATTTAATTTGTTTTAAAAAAAGCGACCACAATTGGTTACTAAATTCCAGGAAAAATATTTTTTTTAATAACATAGCGACCAACTTTGGTCGCTTTTCTTGGTTTTATTTTGACAGAAACTGCCTATTTTGGCAGTCACACCACCTGCCAGCATACCAAATCCTATTACAACAACAACAACAACAACAACAACAACAACAATACTAACACAACAACAATACGAACTAATAACACAACAACAACAACATTAAAATCAATTTTAAAACCAACATTAAAATCAACAACGTATAAAGTTCAATAAAACTAACACATTTAACTAACAAAGCTAAGTTAACACTTATTACAAGCCCATTCCAAAACGGACTAAAGTTCTATTGTCTAGTTCAAAGTATATAAAAGTACTCAATGACTGTTTCAATATTCTATATCATTATCATCACTGTCTGATGAATCTTCATTATCAAGACGGTAATGAGAAGGGTCATTTCATGGTGGACGAGAAGAACGATCACGGGGAGGACGGGAGGAACTAACACGGGGAAGACGGAAGAAATGCTCACGTTCAAGTTGAGCATCTGGCGATGGCTCGCGAGACCGGGGAATCGGAAAAGCTCTAGAAGCTAGGAGAGATTTAAGCTAAGCTTGCATGCCTTGGTACTGAGCTTACATGCCTTGGTACTGAGCTTGCATGCTAACGTACTGAGCATCTCTAAGTCCTTCTCGTTCATTGGATGCTTCTAGCTCGCTTGTGAGCTTTATCGCAGTCTCCCGCATAGTGGAGGGGCTCTCCCCATCAAGTTGCTCGGCTTGCGAGGAAGTTCCTACTCCTTGCATTCCACAGTGATAGCGGGGGAACTTCTTATTAGGAAGCCTGTATACCTTCCCATATTTTTCACCGCCAACCGCTTGCATCCATAGTCTTTCTGCATCCTCCTCTGAAATATGGATTGGCTCGCCCGACTCATTAGGTGGCTGATTGCATATGAATTCCTCCATGTCAACTCTGAAATAAGATTTTTTATTTAATTAGTATTTGAAAGATTATATTAGAGTATATCAGAATACTTAATAAAAAGAGAAAACTTACATGTACAGTCGATGATCGGTCGTCGACCCACCTTTCTGGATCAGTCTCTTTCTTTTTCTTGACAATATGAGTCTCCTTGAATAACTCATCTTGCTTCATTGGACGACCCAGCTTCTTTTCCTGAAAATTCATAAATTATAGTTAATAAACAGAATAGATATACTTTAAAAATTAAAATAAATGAACTTCAGCTCAAGTTTTGTCTTTGTAACTGGGGAACTTCAGCATACGGGGCTGAAGTTCCCCAGTTATAAAGATAAAACTTCAGCATAATGGGGCTGAAGTTCCCCAGTTTACAAAGACAAAACTTCAGCTCTAGAGCTCTAGAGCTGAAGTTTTGTCTTTGTAATTGTCTTTATAACTTGTGAGCTTCAGCTCTAAAGCTGAAGTTTGTAATTGAGAAACTTTGTCTTTGTAACTGGGGAACTTTAGCATACGGAGCTGAAGTTCCTCCAGTTACACTGAGGAACTTCAGCTCAAGTTTTGTCTTTGTAACTGGGGAACTTCAGCATACGGGGCTGAAGTTCCCCAGTTATAAAGATAAAACTTCAGCATAATGGGGCTGAAGTTCCCCAGTTTACAAAGAAAAAACTTCAGCTCTAGAGCTGAAGTTTTGTCTTTGTAATTGTCTTTATAACTTAGGAACTTCAGCTCTAAAGCTAAAGTTTGTAACTGGGAAGGAAAATATTTTTCTCGTGGTTTTTTTAAGAAAAAATAGCTAGTGAAGTATATATGTAAGCAACAATTAAATCCTCAAAAATATATTTGATTAAGTAGCAATGAATGTATTGTAAGCAATGAATGCTTTTCACTTTTCTACAATTATTTATTTCTAAGTATGTCAAAGCAAAACAAAAGAGAAAATCACTTTTTTGCGGACAAGTTTTATGTTTTTCCTTACTCTTCCAACGTTTTGATGTCGAAGCATAAAAATAAAAATTAGTAGTACTATTTTACTATCACATTAAATAAAATAATACTGCAATATTAAAAGCATCTTCCTCCTTCTTCATTACCACATTCAAAATAATAAGACGTGCATAAATACTGCTAAGTACGACCAAAGCAACTAAGGAACAACATATCAATGGTAAAAGTATCTTCCTTCTTTCTCATGTGTTATTTTATGGAGCTGCATGTTTGATTATCTCTAAGTGTTATGCAGTTGATATATGTTATTTCATTAATATTGTTTTCTTTAATGTAATAATAACAAAGAGATTTTAATTTAAATGAAAATAGGCTGCACATAATAAATAAATAAGTGTCTTCATAATAGGGTTTTAATTACAATTATTACATAGTTTGAAAAAGAATTTAATTTATATACACTAGAAAATGTGTAGTCAAAGTGATATTTTTCTGAAATTTTGCAGACAACTTCCAAAAAAGTTGCACAGAGGTAGGTGGCTAAGTTTGAAAAGAATATAACAAAGAGGGGAATATTGCATCTTGATAGAGGGAAGAAAGGAGGATTGGAGCCAATTCATGGGGAACTTCAGCATACGGGGCTGAAGTTCCCCAGTTATAAAGACAAAAACTTCACCATACGGGGCTGAAGTTCCCCAGTTACACTAGGGGACTTCAGCTCTAGAGCTGAAGTTTTATCTTTGTAACTGGGGAATTTCAGCACACGGGGCTGAAGTTCCACAGTTATAAAGATAAAACTTCAGCATAATGGGGCTGAAGTTCCCCAGTTTACAAAGACAAAACTTCAGCTCTAGAGCTGAAGTTTTGTCTTTGTAATTGTCTTTATAACTTGGGAACTTCAGCTCTAAAGCTGAAGTTTGTTAGAGTATAATTTTAGTGTATAATTTTAACTACATATATAGCATGTTAGAGTATATTTTAGTGTATTCATCCCTTGTATTACAAAAATATTAACATATTACATTTATATTATTTAGATAGTATGATATTTAATTTTGATCAATGTTGAACTAAAAAGAGACCAACTTTGGTCACTTTTTATACAGAAATCAAAATTAGCGACCAAAGTTGGTCGCTAAATATAAATCAGATTTATTTTATATTTTAAAATATTTAAAATAATAACATAATTATTAAACGTTAGAACTAGGTCCCAGATTAGCGACCAAAATTGGTCTCTATCTGCTACCCATTTATTAGCGACCAACTTTGGTCGCTAACTTTAAATTATATTTATTTATATTTTATAATTTTTTTAAAATAATAATATAATTAATAAAATTTTATATCTGGTCCCAGATTAGCGACCAAAGTTGGTCTTTATTTTCTTCCAGTACAATAAGCGACCAACTTTGGTCGCTAATATGAAATGTTATTTATTTAAAATTTATAATTTTTTAAAATAATAATATAATTATTAAAAATTTTATAACTGGGTCCCACTTTGGCGACCAAAGGTGGTCGCTAATTTTACTATTTCTTTGACCAAGCAAGTCTGACTAGTCCGGTCAATATTTTGACCGGATTATCGACCAAATAGCGACCAATTGTGGTGACTAAATTATTTATAATTTTTTTATTATTATTTTATCCAATTTAGCAACCAACGTTGGTCGTTTTTTTGATAGACCAATTTTGGTCGCAAATGTTTGATTCTTTTTGCCGGATTTCTAGTAGTGTGAATATGTATAAATTCTTAATTTAAAACCTAGTAACTTAAAATATTTAAAATCCCGAACTCATAAACTTAAAATCCTGACTCCGCCTCTGAAACACACTACTTTATATTTGTATACCTTGAACCATTACACTGTTAAGATATAATCCATTTTCTACAACTCAAATTCATAGAGCATCAGCACCTGCACTTTAGAATGTTCCAACTTGCATGAAATATACCAACACAGCAACACTATACAATAAATCAAAGTACTATAAAGAAAAAGTTGGTCTGCCTGGTATTAGAGAAAAAAAAGATTCAAAATTTTAAGAGAAAGTGACACTTCAATTGAGTTTATCAGTATGGGGGAAATCTGGCCTGTCCAAAATAAAAAAAATACAAAGAATAAAAGGAAAAGCATAAAGAAACAGATTTAGCACAAGAGACCAATATTTTAGTTTTGCATAGGGAAGAGAGCTTGGAATTCTAAAGTGAGATTTCCTGAAGCCATAAAAGTTAGTATTTGGTTGTATTCCCCACATATCTTTTTCCTCACATTTTGCTTTATGTCTACTTACCCTTTTACCACTCTATAGTTTGGCTGCTTAGTCTCTCACCAAAAAGACTTTCTTCCTTAATAGCTAAGTAAGGTTGGTTAACAAACATTAACCCTTCTAATCAAGTATTAAGTCTTATAACTAATGCATTTTCTAGGGTTTTTACACGTAAGCATGCTAAGTCGAATATTATTACTTTGTGCCTCACACAACTGACGTAAGTTGTGTGAGACTTCTTTTGTTTCACAAATTAAAGGACCCAAAAGTGTAAAAATTGATCCACTAATTTGTGAAACAAAAAGAGACCTTAAACAATTTGAGTTAGTTGTGTGAGATACAAAATAGAGTTTTCTTGTTGAGACAGTATTTTTGAAAGAGGAAAGTGCAAATAAGCAACAAACTTCGTAAGACTTAAAGCGAAAAGCGAGAGGTGAAGCACACACTTCTCTGAAATGAAACGCAAAACTTACAAAAAAATATTTAAGAAGTACCAAACATATACGAGTTAGTATCATATTAATCAGCTTGCATTTAAAATAGCTTCAAATCGAACATCCAAAACACAATAATATTGATTTAAATTAATTTCACAAAATTGTTTTAAAAAATGACCATTTTAAAACTTATATATATACTATACCTGGATTATTGATATATTATATTTCCTTAGGCCATTTTAAGTTTAAGCAACTGAATTGACGGCTATTTAGGTTAATTCTTCTTTAATAACATTGGCAGAAGTAATGATACAGATAGGGAAACAAGTGAAAAAAGATGCTTAGCTTCTCCAGAATGCTGTTCCAAAACCTCACCTTTAGTTGGATTCTTCTATAACAGCCTTAGTTTTGCTTTAGCCCCAAATTTATGATTGGGGTGAATCAAAAAACTCATATTCTGGACCCTCCCTGCTTTATGCTTTCAATATTAATTTACACAGTATTAAAAAATAAATCAGCCAATAAATATACAAGAATGGATAACAGAAACAGGACACCAATACTTGAACTGCTTAGTGTCTTACTCACTTTAAAATCAGCTGATTTTTCTTGTCCTGAAAAAGAAGCATGGTTTTCATTAGTCATAAGTCATTTGTGCTTCTTATTTGTATAGGGATCTTAGCAGTTATTCCAGAGAAAGTATCTTCACTTTCAAGTGCAGACTTTGCTTTGAGATGGAGTACACAACAACATGAGCTGATGTCCAAGAGTCGGCGTTTTCTCAACGGATTTGTTACGAATGAATTGAACACAAGCATCAAATCAGCACCAGCAAGCGAGAAATTTGATCCCAATCGCTCCAGCAAACGAAGAGTTCGAAAAGGATCAGATCCAATCCACAATAGGTCTTGAAAGTTTCTACAACATTACATCTCTTTTTATGAGCTTAAGTTTTTGACGGGGATTTCTGTATATAATCAAGAGTTGAGAGAGATTTTTATTCAATAGCATTCATGGTCAAGCACTGGTGTATTAACATGAAGAAAGGAGAAGTACAATACCATTACAATCTCTTCTATTTCCTTTAATCTTTTTCCTTTTTTTGTTTCCTTTAAAACTATTCTGCGTGGAATCTTCAAAATGTTGTCGGATCCGACACGCATCTAATAGACTGTTTTGGAGAGTCCGAGCAACATAGCTTTAAAACATTGATCTTTTCATTAGTTTGAATTCATTATTGCTTGGTTTCGACAAAATGTATGATGCTAGTGGTTTCAGTTCCTCCTCAACGATGTAATTGTGTAGCTTGTTTTCTTCCAACAAGAAATAATCAAGTGGTACACTTACATCGCTAGAGTTAATGTAAGTACACCAACATGACTAAATCTTAATCTCAACTAGTTGTATTACCTGTGTGGATCTTTTACTTCTATTGTGTTAACGTTGGTAGTCAGCGGCAGAGGCAGGATTACTGCCAAGGGGTTAAAAAAAAGGAAAAAGTTAAGGGTTATAGCTAATGGGAATAGAATCAGTGACCTAACAAAGGTTTTGAATCGCCTTGATCACTAAGCTAAGCTTTTGGACTATGTCAAGGGGATTCAAAATATAATAAATAGAAGTAAAAAACAGATTTTGTCTTATATTTTCGCCCCCTAAATCCGCCCATGTCGGTAGTTGATACTACAGAACTTTCAAGAGATCATACGTCTTTTGAGACAACTTCCTCGCATGTGAATATAGGCCTACCTCATATGTGAAACACCGTCAATCGTTCCAGTTCTCACCTATAGACCGGTGCATTTGCAGGTCTATATATTTCATGGTCAAATTATATCTAATTGCATTTCTCAGTTATCCTCAATTACGCGCAATTTGTGCCTTATGTCTTCTAATCTTACTAGTGCTCTTGTATCCATATTTTTTACGATACTCATTTTGTGGATATGTTGAGAGAGAGAGAAGCTAAATGTGTGCATGATACACAAGCTAAATGTTTATGCATAATCCTGATTTTTATGAACAGCCCGATACACTAAGCTTTCGCTATGCGCGAGGTCCGAGGAAGGACCGGACCATAAGAGTTTATTCTATGCAGCCTTATCCTGTATTTCTGCAAGAGACTATTTCCACTGTTCGAACTCGGAACCTTCTGGTCATATGACAACAACTTTACCAGTTACGCTAAGACTCCCGTTCGTAATCCTAATCGGTAAGATTTAACATAATTCAGTTTTATAACAAGAGAGCATTAACTGAAATCATGGACATATTTGTAAAAGGATTACATTTTGGGATTTGTGATAAAAGAAAAGGAAGCTTATCAAAGTTAAAACTCAGGAAATTGTGCCATCAAAAGGTCTCTGGTGAGTTGGGACCAATCAACATCAATAAAGAAGTAAGATCTCAGGTTGCTTTCAGAAAAATATAAAGATTAGGCAATAATTTTGATTAGAACATTATGAAAAAGTGACAAATCAAGAGGCTTTCTACCTGCTAAATTTTCAGAAAGCTGATGTTCAACTTAGTATTGGCCAGAATTAGAAGATTGCAACACTGGCATACATGTGACTTTTAATATCTGAAACATCGAGGGGAATAGACTTTTGCCAATATGAGTTATATCAACTATAATGGTAACTCAATTTATGTAATTGGAGATCCCATGAAGTACGTTTATATGAGTAATAACAAGTCATTAGTTGATCAAATGTGCACTATTAAATTATATCCATTCTTATGGTGTGTGTGTATATAGTGCAAGATTGCAAGGAATGAGAGGCTGAGTTATTAAACTCTTAATCTAATAATCCATAGCCTTTTATAGGTGGTGTATTATGCTGCAGAATACACTTGATGGATGAACCTATATGAGTGTAGAGTGGGCCGCTCCTATAAAATTTATGACAAAAAATTTCTAGAGCACTCATCAAAAGCAGGCGCGCGCATGGCCTATTAGCGCAAAACCGTGACAAACAACAAAGTGTGTGCGGGTATAATGTGATAGATAAGACACTAAACTTACAAAAGAATTCTTGGTTCATAGAAGTTTTAAACCTCACTAATTGTTCTGTAAGTTTAATCTTATTTTATCTAGATTTGGTTCATAATCCAAGAGACACCAGATTCGACGCATTATGCTCATTTGTGAAACCCAACAAATTATTTTATTATTTTTATTTTAATATTCTTTTTGAGATACGTGGGGGATTGATAGAAAAATACTTTTGATATCTCAAAAATAAATATTCTAAAACTATGTCTAGATTCATTTTCTTACTATTATATTAATGAGTCATTATTATAGTAATTATTTCAAAATATTTGTAACAGAAAATTAGTTAAATTTGAATTCAATTTGGGACAAAATAAGTTAGACAATTGAATGATCATTAGTATGTATTTGTACGTTATTGAAAAGTCAATGACGTTAATATTTGGAAAATCAGTGACCAATCTTAATGAATTTTTAAAGTCTCATTCATTTCAGATCTTGGCATTGAATTCTTAATGAATTCTTAACGTTTCTTTCGTTTTTCAGATGTCCATCTTCTTGGACTATATATAAAGCTATTTGGTTGTGTTCATGGTAGTAGTGTGGAAAAAAGTTAAAAATTTTCTTCCATTTTCTTTTATGTTGGGTTTTATTTTATATAATTTTTGTTATTTCTGCTCATAGTTATACTAAAAGAGTTTATTGAATTCTGAGGATATACCTAAAATTATTTATCTCGGTGAGCGAAATATCCTTAAGAATAAGGCGTTGCTTCTGTGAGTGAGACCCTGCCGCGTTCACGAAAGCTGATTAGGCGAACCCCCTTTTCATTTGCGAGCTGGACGTGGCAATCACGGGCGAAGTCAACGACCACTGGTCAACCACCACTAGCCTCGTGATCGCGGTGGCATCAGTTCTTGTGCACCAACACAGTTTATCATAATCCAATAGGCCGTGTGATATAGTAATATGTCAATTTGACCACTATTAGTAGATAAAACAATTTCTTCTACATCTTATCCCAAACAATAACATTAGGGGTCTCCATTTCTAAGTTCATAGCCAATGTTAGAGATTTGTGCATAGGATATAAACATTGATCTCAACTACTCGTAGAATATTTAGGGGGAGAACTCTGAATTTCTGACACCAATTTTGTGATTTCTTATTATACTTTCATAGCTGAAAATTACATACTGTAATATAAGTTAATGATTATTTCAAAAATTATTTGAGAAAATTGTAGTGAAAAAAGATTTTTGATTCTACAAAGAGAGACACGGATATAAAATGAGACGGATAAAATATTTATTCTGAAACACAATTTTTATTTGTACCTATAGCTTCTTTTTTGACGAAGTGGTTCGCACGACCCTATATTGATCTATCTGTCCCTTGTATAAATAACCTCTCCCATAAATCAACTAAAACAAAAAACAAAGTCATAGGTGATATACTAAGGGTGTGTTTGGTAGGAAAGAATATTTTCAGATTTTTTTTTTTTTTTTTCATATTTAATTGGCTTAACTGTGTTTTCAAAAGTGTTTTCTGGACGAGTTTCAAGGTAAGCTTCACACGAGGGATTAAAACTGTGGGGTGGGCAGGGGCGAAACTATGTTGGTCGAAGGGTGTTCAACTGACTACCTTTCGCTGAAAAATTATACTACAGTATAATATAGTTAATTGTTTAAATAGATAGAAACTATATATAGGCTTTCTTGCGTTTATCCATCTTTTATTGCTTATTCATTTTTTACTTATAGTACTTCTATGATTATGTTTTCCCTTGTATAGTAAGTTTTTCGAAAGAGGAAACATTGTTCTATCTTCAAAAAATATGAGTTGGGCCAATGGCCAAAATAGATGAAAAAATTTCACTTTGTACTCATTAATTCCAAACTTTAATGCTCCGGTTCAAACTATTTACCACTTCTAACCATAGAGCCCAAACTATTTACCTGGTTATTTATTTATTCTATTAAAATAGCTCTTCTTTCAATATTGAGAATTTGGACGAGGGCACAACTTCAGGTTACCCTTAGTAGGTAGTTGATGACTCTATAGGAGCACAGAAATTTGGGTAAAAACCCAAGATTAAAGAAGGCTTGGTCCTAATTTTAGTAACTCCAGATCCTTGAATTATTTTTTTGTTTGCTAAGTACTTCTTGACTTACTTGTAATTTGTTCTTACAAAATTGTTCTTCCATTCCCTTATATCCTTCTTCAAAAAGAAATTAGATCTGATTATCTGAGAAGTTGACCTCTGGCTAGTTTCAAATCTGCTCCACTTTTTCTTGATTGTTCTTTCCCTAGCTCTTGCTCTTACCTTGGCTAAAAATTTTTATTTTGAAGATTTCTTGTTTGATTCAAAGTGGGTGCTGTTAAATATTGCTTATAATACCTTTAGAAAGTTCATACTGAAATTTGATAACATTTGCAGTTGATTTGAGGTGATTGAGATCGAAATTTTCAGCTGAAAATCGAAGAAGAACGCAACTATCCAATAATATGCTGCTACGGTATACAATTTGCTGTAGGAGTATATAGCTATACTGCAACAACATACTATTATAGTTTATAATATACTGCAACGGTATATTGTAATAATCGAAGAAGAACACAGTTACCTAACAGTATACCGCTACAATATACAATATATTATAGGAATATATAGTTATACTGTAACGGTATACTATTATAGTATACTGTAATAATATGCAATATACTATAACAGTATGTTGTAATTGTATACAATATATTATAATAGTATACTTATTACCCGTAAATTCACTTGCCTTTTCCCTTTTAATTTACTTTAAGTTTTTACCCAGCGTAACGGGCAAATTGAAAATGCAAAAAAAAAAAAAAAAAAAAAAAGTTTATAGTATGCTATATAATTGTCACACCTCCTTTTTCCCGCCAAGGTGGGATAAAGGAGTTTTCCACTTTAAGTGACATAATCGAAATGAGATTATTTAGTCAATTCAGAGTCGCCACTTCGGATAATTTATGGCGTCCCAAGTCACCGGTTTGTCTAAAATCCCAAATCGATGAAGTTTTGACTCTGTGTTAAAAGTCTACAAATATCATAAAACCGTGTAAGGAATTCTGTTAACCCGAGAGAAGGTGTCAGGCACTACCGCGTTCTGTGGTTCTAGCACGGTCGCTTTTAATCATATCTAGCTTAAATTGTTTAATTACTCATTTGTAGGACTTATTTGTAGGACTTATGTATACTTTTACCTTTTACCGCTTTTAAGAAATTATCATGAGACGAGTCACATTTTATTTAGTTCGCTAAAAATCATGTCACGTGTACGTGTACACAATTTATCACGCTCAAATTATTTAAGGAAAATTTAGCCAAAGTCGCACGAACGCGTACCTTGATTTTATTTGAAACATAGGCGCTTAAATCATATCACGCGTACGTGTACACAATTTTTCGCGCTTAATTATTTAAGAAAACTCGGCCAAAGTCACGTGAATGCATACCTCGATACTTAAATCATGTAACACGTAAGTGTACACATTTGTCGCGCGAACGCGTACTTAGGTCTTGATTCCTGGACCCATAATTATGTAATGTGTACATCAAAAATCCTAAAGTTTTGCCTACGTGAGTGTGGCAGGCTTAGCATGCTCCTAGAGATAGACAAGTGATAAGAGCTATAAATATTACAATTCCAATTTTTCTTTGTTTTAGTCCAAAATCCCACGACCCACTTCAAACAATTTCAACATACAAGCACACAAACATAAAGATTAAACTAGAGACAATAGCATGCTTGAAATATAACTCATTCTAACCCAAAGTTCCAATACGCACTAACAATCAAAATTAATTAGGAATAAGATAAGAAATAGACCTTAAAACTTTGAATCACCGAAACTTACCGAATGAACAAGACCTTGACCGGATCGAATCCACGAACGGAACCTCAGCTAAACCGCATTCCAATACAGCGAGACTTGGGAAATCTTGAAATTGAAACAATCTCGAGACCTACTCGGTTAGAGCAAAAGCCACTTCTGATGTTAATTAGATCTCATCTAGAGATCTGAACGTGGACGGAACTGTCGCGAACATACAAACTCAAACATACCCCGATTTAAAATTCTAACACGAACTTAACGGGTGACCTCGAACCAACAAACTTAATTTGGTAAAAAACTTAAACATAAAGCTAAATAATCAGATCTGAATATGAAGTTTCAATCAATTTGATGTCCAAAAACAAACAACAATCCAAGCTCGAAAACAAACGCGAAACACAGTGACAAAGCTGGCGGAACTCTGAACCTCGAGGCGGACGGTCAGCTGGTGGGAAGATTGAAGAAGAAAGCGGCGGCGGTGGTTGGTTTTTGAGAGGAAGGGGAGTGGGCGGCTGCTGAGTTTTTAGAGAAGAAGAGGTCAGCGGCGGCAGGCTGGTGGTGTTGCTTGGAGGATTTGGCGATGGGGCGTGGCTGGTGTGTAAGGGTGACGACTGTGAGGAGTTTTTTAGGTTTAGGGTGTGTTCTCAGGGTGTGTGCTTATTGTCAGGAAGAAGAAGAGGGTGTGTTTTTTAAAGTGTTAGGGTTTTAGGGTATTGGGTCGTCCGGTTCTGGGCCTAAAATTGGGCCAACTCAAACTTAAAATTGTGCCCTTCTAACATAAAAACAAGACAAAAATTAGTCCGGAATTTTCTTCTTATCTTTATTTTTTGAAAAAAATATCAATACTATTTTTATATTTTTTAATATTATGAAATGTAGATAAACTAAAAGTAACTAGATTAAATACCAATTAGCTAAATAAAATAAAATATTTTTGTAATTTTAATTTTGTGATAAAATAAAGTAAAGAGTCAAAACTAGCTAAAAATAGAGATATTAGACCTAAACTAAATATTTAAACGATAAAATGTGTAAAATCTCGGGGAGGGTAAAAAATTACATGTCTACAACTACCCCTCTTTGACTGAAAACACGAAGAGTTTTCAGACAAAGAACGACTAGACAGGTTTTTTGACTCGACCCTTATTTAGAGAGACCAAAAACTAAAAGAAAGGAGAGTGTGACTGAGCCCCGATATCTGATCTGCCTACATATCCTTGACTATAAAGGAATCAGGCCACGTGTAGTTCAGAAGTAGGAACACTGATGGAGTATACCGAGGTGGAAAGCCGATTGAGGTGCCGTCGAGGTTCCGGTCTGCAGTTCCTGCCATTACATCAAAATCAAAAAATGAAAAAGACTAACTAAGTTGTCAGCTATGAGTTACAAGATTCCTATCTATAAGTCTTCTGAATCTTGATCTTGAGTCTTGAATGGTTCTTCATGCAGACTTTAGATTTGAACCTCGATGCTTGCTAGCTGCAGGTGCTAGTTCATTCTTCTTCAGCTTTTCGGATCACGACGAGACATGCAAAGCTCGTGACTCAGTTATGTCTTGAGCAATCCATATCTTGTCTTGATTCTGCATTTTTTATTCTTCTTTTCTTTTTCTTTTTTTCTTTTTTTTTTAAATTCTGATTGAGACTACTTCTGTTGGTCATCATAGATTGTTGACTCGCATTCTTGTCGCGAGCTTCTGCTACTTCTAACTTGAATTGAATTCTGAAATGACTTCCCTCGTTCTCCAGGTGGGCGCCTATTGCTTCTTTGAAACTTGAAACAATTCCCTTGTTATCCAGGTGGGCGCCTGATGCCTAAGACTTGAAATAGATTCCCTCATTCTCCAGGTGGGCGCCTGATGACATAAACTTGAAATGAATTCCCTCGTTATCCAGGTGGGCGCCTGATGCTAAAGACTTGAAATAGATTCCCTCATTCTCTAGGTGGGCTCCTGATGACTTAAACTTGAAATAAATTCCCTCGTTATCCAGGTGGCGCCTGATGCTGGCTTAAAACTTGAAATAAATTCCCTCATTTTCAGGTGGGCGCCTGATGACTTAAACTTGAAATGAATTCCCTCATTATCCAGGTGGGCGCCTGATGCTAAAGAGTTTAAATAGATTCCCTCATTCTCAAGGTGAGCGCCTAATGACTTAACTTGAAATGAATTCTCTCGTTATCCAGGTGGGCGCATGATGCTAAAAACTTGAAATAGATTCCCTCATTCTCTAGGTGGGAACCTGATGACTTAATTTGAAATGAATTCTCTCGTTATCCAGGTGGGCGCCTGATGCTAAAGAGTTGAAATAGATTCCTTCATTCTCCAGGTGGGTGCCTGTAATCAAAACAACAAAGCAAACAAAATTTTCTGCCCAAGTTTGCATTCGGGAGATTTGTGAGCTGTTAGCAAAATTGTAAACCACTTATGCTACTGATGTAATGATGAGAGTAAACCAAAGACTCGACTAGGATGTGCGTCACCTGTGTGTAAAAACCAAGAATGTTTGACTAGCAAGTGCATCTGCTAAAAGTAAAACCTGAATGACCCAAACCAGGAAGTGCGTCTCCTAAGGGGTGGAATCTCAATTTAGGAAGTGCGTCTCCTAAAAATATATCATGAATGACCCATACTAGGAACTGCGTCTCCTAGGGGTGAAACTTAAATGACTCAAACTACGAAGTGCATCTCCTAGGGGTAAAATCTCAATTTAGGAAGTGCATCTCCTATAAGAATATCCTAAAAAATCCCAGACTAGGAAGTGCGTCTCCTAGGGGGAAAACTTCAATGACTCAAACTAGGAAGTGCGTCTCGTAGGAATGAACTTAAATGACCCAAACTAGGAAGTGCGTCTCCAAGGGGTAAAACTTGAATGACTCAAACTAGGAAGTGCGTCTCCTAGGGATGAACTTGAATGACCCAAACTAGGAAGTGCGTCTCCTAGGGGTAAAATCTCAATTTAGGAAGTACGTCTCCTAAAAGTATATCCTGAAAATCCTAAACTAGGAATTGCGTCTCCTATGGGTGAAACCTTAGTGACTCAAACTTATATGACCCAAACTAGGAAGTGCGTCTGTATTGGTAAAAAAAAGTTTCACACGTAAGCCTGCTTTTGACAACTTAGCCAGTCACGTGGACATAGGAAAACGCGACAGCTGGATGTGATTCTTTGAAGAGGTACGGAACAAAGAGACACGATTCAGTAAACGCTCGAGCTTATCAGCCACGGGAAACTCAACCTGATCAAAACAGGGGAGAGGCACGGTCAGAATGAATCTAGACAAAGTTACGGGCAGATTCAAAGACCCACAATTGATTACTCGAACGTTATGTAACCATACCCTAATTACTGTTATCCTTTGTAACGCCTCATTAATGTCATAATTAGTCATTAATGAGCAACCATAGCAAGAGTTGTAGGTTATAGGAATCTCCTATATAAAAGAGGGGAATACAACTTGTAAAGGCATCTGATTCTCGAATATAATTGACTTCGCTTTTCTATATTTATGCAATATTGTCTGTTATTCATTTTTCTCTATTTCCCTGATTATCAGTAACCGTGTTCATCTTAAAAATAGCTTTAGTTAAAGGGTCTAATTCTTTGGTTAAACAAATTGGTTCCGTTACCGGGACTCTGATAATCTTTGTTTGCTTTTCAAGTGATATCCTCTGAACTATGTCAAACTCCAACGACAACAACCAGCAAAGGAGTGGAACCCAAGTTCCATGGCCTTCAAGAACCCCACGTGGTTCAAGGGAACAATCCCCAGAAAGATGCAATAACAACAATGGTGATAATGATCAAACTGTGGAACAAGATCATGTAAAGCAAATGATTGCAGAGTATGTGAGCCAAGGTTTGCAAGAATTTACGAGAGGATTACCGGCAGCATTACCTACACCGCCGACGCCACCCCCAATAACACCATCACCATGGAAAATCCTCAATCTGGGTTGGCAAACTCAGGAAGAGGAGATACTCCTAATGAATCTCTCGAAACGAGACCAAGTATATCTAATAACTCAGAATTACAAAATTTACTGCTAACCATGCAGAAACAAATGAAGGAGCAGAACGATCGCATCGAACAAATTCATGTTGATAGGTATTCTCAACAACCTTGGAAGCCAAGTGCGGCACCCTTGCCTATACCCAAGAAGTTTAAAATGCCTGACGTTCCCAAATTTGATGGAACAACTGACCCACGTGACCATGTGACTGCTTTCACTAGTGGGTTAAAAGGCAACAACTTAACAAAACAAGAGATTGAATCAGTACTTGTCAAAAACTTTGGGGAAACACTTACCAAAGGGGCCCTAACCTGGTATTCTCTTCTCCCTGAAAATTCTATTGACTCTTTTGCTGAGCTTGCAGATTCATTTATAAAAGCACAATCTGGTGCACAAAAAATTAAGAAGAGAATGGAAGACATATTCAAAATAAAACAAAGAGACACGGAACTACTTCGTGAGTTTGTAGACAGGTTTCAACGAGAAATAATGCAGTTACCTAGGGTGCCTGATAATTGGGAAGCCATGGCATTTGCAAGCAACCTAAACGATAAAAGCTCAGAAGCCACTAGACGACTAAAGGAAAGTCTAAGAGAATTCCCCGCTACAACATGGAACGATGTATATAACACGTATAGTACTAAACTCAGAATAGAAGAAGGTATCATTGCTCGTTCGAGAGGTGAAGATCACTACAGATCCAGACGTCATGAATCAGATAGAAGATCAGGTAAAAACATGTACGATCCTTATTTAGGACCCTCGGGACGCGATATTCGCCCCAGGTTTGAAAATACTAGGTCGGACTATAGACCACAAGGAAGAGACATAATCTCATCTTCGTCTAGATCTAGAAAAGATCGAGATGAACGACCTAGAGGTAATACTCAAATTGGGGATCATACCTTTAATGTAAGTATTACTGAACTTGTCTCAATATTGAGGAACATGAGAGACAAGTTTAATTGGCCCAAAGAGATGCAGTCAAATCCAAGTAGAAGGAATCCAAATCACTGGTGTGAATTCCACAACGATCATGGGCACAAAATTACGGATTGTAGATTTTTACAAGGTGAAGTAGAAAATTTATTGAAACAGGGCTATTTAACAAATTTTTTTAGTGATAAAGGTAAAAATGCATATATGAGGAACAAGCATGAGACCCCAAAGCCTCCTTCTCCAAAACGAACTGTCAACGTGATACAAGGAGGTGAAGAAGTAAACGGAGTGATCTGCAAAACAACCACAAAGTTCACAATTACACATGGGAAACGGGCTCGTGAAAATATATAAGAAGACGATATAACCTTCGATGATGCAGATATCAGCGGATTAATGCTTCCGCACAACGATGCTCTGGTAATATCTTTACTTATTCAGGACACTAACGTAAAAAGAGTGTTGATTGATCCAGGCAGTTCAGTAAATATCATTTTGCTAAGAGTCGTGGAAGAAATGCTACTGGGGAATCAAGTAATCCCAAGGGCACGAGCAATATCAGGGTTTGATAACTCTACGGTTATAACCAAAGGAGAAATTGAGCTTAGCACTTATGCTGATGGGGTGATCAAAAGTACCAGGTTCTAAGTCATTGAGACTGACATGGCTTATAACGTGATCGTGGGAAGGCCATGGATCCGCGACATAAAGCGATACCCTCCACATTGCATCAGGTAATTAAATTCCCCTCTGAATGGGGGATTCAGCAAATCAAATGCGATCAACAGACCGCAAGAAATATAAACTCTGTGGTACACTACAACAAGAAAATAGAGGTGGAAGAGTTACGAGATAAGGGAATATCCCAAGCAGGTAATGCCGCCCAAACAGGCATGGAAGAAATTACTACCCAAATAGGTACAGAAGGTATTATTGCTGAAACAGGTATGAAAGAAAATACTTACGAGAAGGAGAATCAAGTTACCACGGAAGTTGTACTATACCACACAGATGCAGATTCCAGACCTAACGTCATTCATGAACTGGAGGAAGATGAGCACATCAAGACAACTACAGAGGAGCTCGAAGCTGTTCCATTATCTGAACAAAAGCCTGAGCAGAAAATGTATATAGGAACGAGGCTAGGCCCCGCTCAAATAGGTAAGTTAATTGATTATTTAAAGGCTAACACAGACTGCTTTGCGTGGTCCTACTCAGATATGACAGGCATCCCACCAGAAGTGATGACTCATAAACTAAACGAAGATCTATCCTTCGTACCTATCAAGCAGAAGAAAAAAAAGCAAGGACCATTGAAGAACCAAGTGATTGACGAAGAGGTACAGAAACTTTTGAAGATTGGTTTGATACGAGAGGTAATATACCCTAACTGGATAGCAAACACCGTGGTAGTACCTAAAAAGAATGGCAAGTGGAGAGTATGCGTAGATTATACTGACTTAAATAAAGCATGCCCCAAAGATTCATTCCCATTGCCACATATAGACCAAATGATTGATGCCACAACAGGTCATCAATTATTGAGCTTCTTAGATGCATATTCTGGTTATAATCAGATTAAAATGAATCCCTCAGATG
>MDKI01115080.1:0-23800 GCA_005239505.1 Nicotiana paniculata
CTTAGTATAGGATTTCTACTGTGTATGTGTACATGAAATTTGTGTGTCCAGATTTTCAATAGGACCTCAGGTTCAGAAGAGAAGATCCTCAATATGTCAAGAGAAAGTCTATTTATAAGGAGTCCACAGATGGGATATGCTTTTGGCATATCCCTTATCCAAAAGGCTGAAAAATGGTCCTCATAGTACATAGGGCAGCTGTCAACAACATCTTTGGGACAGCTTCCCCTATTCTTGAACATTCTTTCTTATCAAAAGACCTTCCTATCCTTAAAATTCTGATTTCCCAATTACATTACCTAATACACCCCCTTGGAGTCCCTGAATTTACCATTGGGTAATCAGGGTTAAACTCACTTGGGTTATTATTTGGACTTTGGTTAGTTAACTCTAGTTAGCCTTACACTTAACTAGGATCATTAGGTATTAACTTATTAATCAATTCAGGCCAATTAACTTCTTAACCTAAGTTAAACTGATTCAATTTGATTAATTCAACTTAATGACCTAAAATCAGAAGCTTGATTAATTATTAAGATCAGGTTAACTAATTTGTTCTAGCTAATTAATCCTAACTAGTTGTTCTGGACATGTCTTAGGACTTAATTAGTTTTTTTAAGGGACTATTATACTAGGTTAATCTATTAAACAAATGATTGTGGGAAATTATTGTTAACTAAATTAGTCTTGATAAGTCTAGCTTAAATCATGACCAAACATTGTTTTAGAACTGAATTTAACCTATTGGTTCATTAATTTCTCATTATTAACTGATTTCAACTTGTTGAGGATTTTGGTCGATTAATGAGAGTTAATTAAGTTGTTAAAATTAGTCAGTTTTCTTGTATTAAACATGTTTAAGTTTCACTTGACCCTAGGAGGAATCAGTTTGTTTGAGTTAATTGAATATGGCAATCTTAACCTAAAAGTTGAAATTTAAACTATGGTTAATTGGAAGTTAACACATGATTGAGACTAATCATAGGCATCAAAATCGAGGCCAAATCAAACGGCGACCTCAAACAATACACAAGCAACAGAACTAATAGAGGTTGTTTTACTTACAAGCATTTCAACATATGAATTCAGGGATTTAATCAATGCACGTTTATTGACAGGATTCACCATCATAAAGATTTCTGGGAATTAGCAGAGAAAGGAAACTAAACAAAAAAAAAACACTAATGCTAATCTCGGTTATACAAACTACTAAACTTGAACAATAAATCATACACAAATAGTGATAAGACATAAGCTAAATACATTTGGGACTTTAAACTAAAAAAGAAAACATGAACTGGTACAGGAAAACAAAAAATCAGAAATAGTGATGTGATAAAGGAAAGCAGTGAGTAAATTACGGCCTATTCATGCTATTGATTAAGACATAACAGAAAAGAAGTGAAGGATACCAGTTTGACAGGTTTGGAAAAACTACGGCGACTAGCCGGAGTTTGGCCGGACTACGGCGACCTCCAAAAGTGACCCTCACTCACATGAATCGACGGCTCTCGTCGAGAACCATCGACTCATGTAAGTTTGAGTCACAGAATCTCTAGGGATCATCTTCTACATGTTCTAGGGTTTCGACCGTTTCCTAGATCCGAACTTACTCTTAACTGGGTGGTTATTTGGGGAAATTGATAGTGGGATGGGGTTAAGGGGAAAGAGAGGATTGTCTGGTGAAGTTTTGGTGCTATTTGGTTGAGCTCCGCCGCCGGTAGGCGATTTCCGGCCGGCGGAGGAAGGCGAAGACCGGCTGGTCTCTAAAGAGGTGAAAGACGGGGTGGAAAGAGGGTGTAGGGCTTTGAAGTGAACTTGGGGGTGGGGGAGCTTCGTACATTTATATGCTGGGAAATTAGGGAGTTCCCAGCCGTTAGATCAAAAGAGATCAATGGCTGGGATTTGTCATAATCTAAACGGGGTCGTTTTGGGATCAGGGGCTGGGGCAGGCCGGGTGTAAGGATTGGGCTGGGTTGAGCGAAGATGGCTTGGGCCTGGGCAATTTTTGCCCAGGTCTATTTAATTCATCCTACTAATTAGATTATCCTAAATTAAGATTAAACATGTAATAATTAGTTCTAACCCTAGTATTTGTTTAACTAATTAAAAATCATACCATTTTATTTACTCCTAGTTCAATTTCATAATTTTGTTAAAGGAAAAAGTAATTAAACCAAAAATTAAACATTAACCTATTTTATATCAGGTAACTTATATTTCGCTATTATTTAAATAATAATTAAGAGTTATGCACCTAATTAAATTATTTACATGTTTAGAAGACGAATCCCGGCCGCGTAATGTAGCAAAATAAATTCATAAACAGTATTTAAAATTTAACAAAAATCCTTAAAACCAATTATTTTATTGAGATTTTTATAGGATTATATGATAAGTAAAATCACATGCTCACATGTATCCAACCCTAATTGCTTGCTCTTTACCTACAATGTTTGAATGCTTTCCTTAATTGTTATACCCCAGCTATGTGATTTCTTTCCTTAACTTGTTTCCCGTCTTTTACCATTTGAAATGACTCCCTTAATTAAGGGAAAACTTGGACTGATTTTACTCTAATTGATTCCGAGTTCTATAATTACTAAACAGTTTAACTCTTACCTTATTTTACTTAGCTTTCAAACTACTATATATATTGCTCTCTTCTACTCTCATTACACAGTCTCATAGACACATGAACTCACATTAGTTCACATCTCTCATTCATTCTAAAGCTCTTCTGCTTTATTTGTTACTTTCTATTGTTACTAAATTAGCTGGCTACAAGCCAAGGCTATATTGCACTCTCCTATTCTTCACTTTGTGTTTACTCTCTTTACTGGTATGTTCTGATTTTAAATTCAAGCTCCCAAACCAATGTGTTTCCTACTGCTTCAGCTTATCATATTCCTGATCTGTTATGTCTGTTGTTTTGTTGTTTGACATGTAACTTACCAGTTTACATTATTTCCTAACCCAGCATGTTCGTTATGTCCTATCCCTTTTAGGATCAGCATGTTTACTTCCCCTGTAGTCTGTCTCAGTGTGACTCTACTCTGTTTTTGAATGCTTGTCTAGTTGTTATCCAGTTCTGGCATGCACCTATTTTTGCAAAACTGATTTGTTACCCTGAGTTGTCTGATTCTATGTTTAACTCTGTTCTCAGTTGTTTGTTCTGGAATTCATACTGTGTTAGTACCATTAGCTGTCCCCTAATCCCATAAACCCCTACAACACCTCTATGTTTCTGCATGTTATGTGTTCGCTGTACATGCCCTATGTGTCCCCAATTCCCAACTTTCCTGTGTGAAAGTCTGTTGTTGAGCAATGTTGATTCTGATTGATGTATGGTTGATCGACTGTTTGTTTGACTACATTATACTTATTCAAACTATTTTACTATTAAACAACTCTTATTTTATAAGACTTCTTCATTCAACTGAGTCTTTTCAATACTGTTTTATACCAAAGCATATTTAAGAAACTATGTCAAGCACTCTCACTCTACTCTTAGGTCCTTAAGTTCGCCCCTCCAGTGTGTGACTGCTTTGGGATCCCTGTGAGATCCCTCTGAACTCTGATGCACTGGAGTTGGCTCTTCCACACTGCTGTTACTCAGTTCTGGTTATGAAATCTGGGTATGAGCACTGCCCGGGATCCTTGAGGTCCTTAGGGAACTCTGACACATCCGGACATGAGAAAGGCTATGACTTTGGCATTTGAGGCTATGGAAAGTTTGGTACATTTTGGCCTACTTTAGGCATCCTATAGTTTCACTTCTTCTTTTCTATCTATTTATGTAATTCATTCAACTGTTGGTTTGTAATAATTATTGTAAACAGATATTGAGGTTGGCTAGTGAAATGGGGAGGGTAGTTATATATTCTATCATTGGGTAGAAATCATGCCTTAGGATTTTACATTCCCTATATCTTCATTAGAATCCATGCTTAGGACTAACATATTTATTCAAACCATGCCAAACATGCATTAGATATCATGTCTTTAAGGCTTTCATGTTTACTACTTTAACGTACAGCATGTCCTTAATGCATGCGTATGCTTACCACTTAGAAATCCTGCTCTTAGGATAAGTAAACTATTGCTATATGTGCCTTCATAAATCGTTCTTAAGAAACCTGCAAACTCTTAGTGCATTTAGAAATCATGCTTTAGGAATTCTGTACATTCTGAAATCATGTGTTAACCATTCTGCATTTATATGTGCATATTAGATACCATGCTCTAGGATTTTGTTCGTATTTGCTTAGCCACGCCTAGTTTAAACTACTGATTCATGAAAAGAGGAATAAAGCAATCTCACATATGATTATTCTGTTATAGATAAAACTGGTAACAATCCCTGCATTTCGGTAACACCTAGAACAGCATGCTTTTAGGTAAAAGATCTTCTGAGTTGTCTAAAGGTTAACGAGCTTAAAAATCAGTAGGCAAACTGATTAGGCCCCTGCTTCTGAGCTTATAAGAAATAAAGCTGCATATTTCTGTGCATGGGTACTCACTTAGAATCCTGCTTAGGATCGTGTCTAATAAAACTTCTTCTTGTTTGTGTTTGAGACGTGCTGATTATGTGCATTACTTGTGGAGGTAAATCTGGGCCTCATAACTGCTTTCCTGCATTTATCTGATTTGTCGTATAAGTTCTTGCATGTCGCTTAGAATTTTATCCTTTTAAAACCTTAGTGGTCTATCTAGATAATATACCTATATCTAGAGGTCCTAAATTCCTCCAGGACCACAAGGAAGGGACGGGTAACAACACGCTTAGATTTCATTAAACAAACTCGGTTAATAACCGTTAAGGGGTGGGGTAAAGGGTAGATATGGATATGATGTCCGGTGTGCTAATGCCACGTGTAGCCCTTCATTGAGGAGTGATTACTGGGCATTACATTGATGTGATCCTATAGGATAAACAACTTAGGGCTCCCCTATCCCCTACATATGTGTGCTTAGACCATAAATGTTTCGAAACTTTATCACATATGTGTGCGTAGACCATAAATCTTTCAAAACTTTATCACATATGTGTGCTTAGACTACGAATCTTTTCAAATTATTACTTGTTCCCATGTGTATACTTTGACTGCCTATTTGCTACTTGCTTAAATTCACAAAGTTCGTTTGGCCGGGAACCACAATTGTGGACTTTGAGGGGTGCCTAACACCTTCCTCTCGGAGTAATTTCAAGCCCTTACCCAATCTCTGGTTATTCAATTAGTGTTATTATGACCCTTAATAGGTGCCCTAACTCACCTTAATTCGTTAGGTGACGACTTTTTAAATCCTTCACATCCCTTATCCCAAAAGGAAATGAGTAGTCCAATAACGTCAAAAACCCTGACCGGTCCGAAAGGAGAGGAAAGAGGGGGCGTGACATTAATGGTTGCTAACATTAGTTCATGTCTATTTGACATAGCCTCTACTTGAGAAAGAGAGACTTAGCCAAGGAAAACTTAGCTAACAAGGAATTGGGTCAATCGAGACATTGATTAACCCAATTACAAGGTTCAACCTAGATATAGTAATAACCCTACTTGAGATTTTATCAACTGTTTTGTGTGATACCCATTGGGTCTTAAGAAAGTCGAGTTGTGCAAAAACACTCTCTGACCGAGAGGTATTGAGTGGATAATTGAGAGTTTATGGCTATAACACATCCCGATCAACAAAACAAGCATTAATATTTTTATCCCATTAGGCAAACACCTAGGTAATGGTCACAGCCCTAGGCTTTTTATCAAAATGTGTAGAAGTGCAGTACGAGCACACCACAGCAGTGCCCAGTAAGTATCAAGACTAACCTCGGTGAAGTAGTGACGAGGACTAGTCAAGACACCACTGGTCTAATAAGTAGAAAGGCATAAATGCATAAAAGACCGAAACATAATATCTATCTAAAGATTTTTCAATATAAATAACGATACGATCGAATAATACGGCAGGAAATTCAATAATTACGATCAACGGACAGCATAATAGAAATACGCAAAGAGAATGGAAATAATTCAATCAAAATAGCGAGAATCACAACCCAATAAAAACACTAGCAACTCAGCACTGCATCAATTTATCTACGTCACGCCTTAGCCAATAACCTCAATAAAACTGGTCAACCTTCAAGTGAAAACCTTTAAATCGTGAGTTTATTTTGAAAGCTTTAAAGATATAATCATTTCGAAATCGAGAAATTTCTTCCCTGAAACATACTTTCTCGGAATGCATATTTATATATTTTTAATAAGAGAAATCTTAACAACATAGTCTCTTCAAAATACGTGGTATTAAAATATACTTTCCCAAATACTGCACTTTCAAATATCATCAAAATACGTGACGTTCAAATTATATTTTTCCAAGTACTGCTCTTTCAAATAACATCAAAATACGTGACGTTCAAATTATATTTTCCCAAGTACTGCTCTTTCAAATAACATCAAAATACGTGATGTTAAAAATATATTTTCCCAAGTACTGCTATTTCAAATAACATCAAAATACGTGATGTTCAAAAATATTTTCCCAAGTACTGCTCTTTCAAATAACATTGTTCAGCAAGACAAATGCTTTTCAAATATGCTTTTTGATATATATATATATATCATTCGATCCAATTCTCCTCAATCATAAAACTATCGAAGTTGAGTCCGCAACTCTGAATTTTTCATGCAATGTAGTACAGGAGGAAAGCTCTCGGATCTCTGTCCGTAGTCTCAATTTAAATATGCGATGCAGTACAGGGGAAAGCTCTCAGATCTCTATCCGTAGTCCCAATTTAAATATGCAGTACAGGGGGAAAGCTCCCAGATCTCTGTCCGTAGTCCCAATTTAAATATGTGATGCAGTACAGGGGGAAAGCTCCCAGATCTCTGTCCGTAGTCCCAATTTAAATATGTGATGCAGTACAGGGGGAAAGCTCTCAGATCTCTATCAGTAGTCCCAATTTAAATATGCAGTACAGAGGAAAAGCTCCCGGATCTCTGTCCGTAGTCCCAATTTAAATATGCAATGCAGTCACTGAGGAAAACAACCAGAATGTGACAGAAACAACATATATTTCCACAACCGACACGAAAATAACAAGGCCGAATACGAAGTGCGATGAGCAAATCAATACAAAGACTTAAATCACAAAAGTGGTAAAACTCACTCATAAGAAGTAGCCACAGAGAGGAATGCCAAGCACAAAGAGAGAACAACATAACGAGGGAAAAACAAGGCAAATATGGCAACAATTCAATATATTCAAGTTCACAACCAAGAACCAAATCATCCCGGCAAGGGAATCAGCTATAACCAATCTCACTTAGACAATTAGCTTCGCCAAATAAACTCAATTTGAATGAATGCTCAGTACATAGGCAACATCAAAGAATACCATCAACACGGGCGGTCATTAATTCAACCCAAGTAGTGCTTAAGAGGAAAATCATTTAAGTCACAAGGTACGACTCGCGGGCATGCTTGACCAACGTATAGATATTCCAAATTCTTGTTAGACATTTATGGAGCGAGATTATACTAGTTCTAGTCACATAAGAAGCGTATGAAGGAAGATATAGCATGACGGTAGGAAAAACAAAGTCTTCATTTAAGTCAAATAAGATCTTATAGGAAACAAGGAATGCTAGGCAAGTACTTCTAATTTGAACAGGAAGAGTTGAGACTAGAAGTCAGAAATTCAGATATAACAAGTTCAATTCATATATGGAGAGCATAAGGACCCAAAATCCCTAAAGGGCAATCTATTTGCAAAAAAATTTTGAGTACACACTCGTCACCCCGCGTACGCGAACTACATTCAACATAGAAGACTCAATCCTAAGGGGTAGTTCCCCCACACAAGGTTAGGCAAGATACTTACCTCGACTCCAAGAATCCAATTCAAGCCTCTAGCACTGCTTTCCTTACAAACTCGACTCCAAATCAATCGTATATAGACATAATCGATTCAATAACATCAATAAATGCTAAACAAATCAATTTAAATGCCTAATTATAGATTTCCCAACATTCTTCCAAAATTTCCAAAAATTGACCCTGGGCCCGCTTGGTCAAAACACGAGGTTTGGACCAAAACCCGATCACCCATTCACTCACGAGCCCGAATATATAATTTGTTTTGAAATCCGACCCCAAAACAAGGTCAAATTCCCAAAAATTCATAAAGCCCTAGCTTTACCCAAAAATCCCACATTCTACCTTTGATTTCATGTTTTTAGGCCTAGAATCTAATAAATGTTGATGAAAATGGAAGGAAATGAAGTTAAGATCACTTACCTATGAAGCTATGGTGAATTTTCCCTTTAAAGATCGCCCAAGGAGGTGTGGAGAAGAAGAAGTTGTGAAAAAAAATGGGTTTATCCCGTAATGGGTTTTGTTTTTGGTCTTTAAAAATAGTCGGGCAATTTAAAGCAGTGCGATCGCAGCAGGAGAATTGTGTATACACACCACAAAAAAATTGTGTTGTAGAGAGGAGACCTACATATATACTGGATATGGCAAGGTCATTAAGATTTCAAGCATTTATACCCTTAAGGTTTTGGGGAGAATGTGTATCCATAGTTGTATACATACTCAATAGATTGTCTACCGTATTACTGAAAGGTCAGTCACCTTTCTAGAAATTGTTTAATAGAGCACATTCACTACAGCATCTCAAAGTGTTTGGCAGCTTGTGCTATGCTACTACTGTCAACAAGGGTGATAAGTTTAGTCCAAGAGTAATTCCAGCAGTTCACCTTGGATATTCCACCACTCAGAAAGGATATTACCTCTATGATTAAACCTCTAAGGAATTCTTTGTAAGCAGGGATACTGTCTTTCAAGAATACATCTTTCCCTTCAAGCACATGAACACTGGCATTTCTCCTATATTTCCTCCTGGCTCTTCTGTTGTATCTGCTCCATTACAGCCTTCAAACTTCACCTCTAATAATACATCTCAGCCTTTCTCATCACCTTCTGATGGGAATTCTTCTTCACAGCCAGTACAACTTAGAAGATCCTCAAGGGAATCAAGACCTCCTGTATGGATGGAAGATTATGTTGTTCAACAGAAATCCTCTTGCCTATGACCATTGTCTAACTATGTGACATATGATCAGCTCACTCCTGCCTACAGGTCTTCTCTAGCTACTTATTCAGCAATTGTAGAACCCAAGACCTATGTTGAGGCCATCAATGATCCACTATGGGAGGCTGCCATGAAGTCTGAGATCTCAGCTCTTGAGAGCAATAATACTTGGACTATTGTAGATCTTCCTCCAGACAAAGCTCCTATAGGCTGCAAGTGGGTGTTCAAGGTCAAGTACAAATCCACAGGAGAGGTGGAAAGATATAAATCAAGGATGGTTGCCAAAGGCTACAGCCAGCAAGAAGGTTGGACTACACTGAAACATTCTCCTCTGTAGCTAAGATGGTTACAGTAAGGTCTATAGTGGAACTTGTTGCTGCTTCTCTCTGGTTTGTGTTTCAAATGAATGTTCATAATGCTTTTTTGCAGGGAGATTTATGTGAAGAAGTTTATATGCAAATTATTGATGGCTTTTCAAGCCAGGGGGAGTATCAGAAGGTGTGCAAGTTAAATAAGTCCTTGTATGGTCTCAAACAAGCACCTAGAAAGTGGAACTTCAAGTTAACAGAAGCATTAACAGATCTAGGATTTGTACAGTCACCCTATAACTATTCTTTGTTCACACACAAGAAGGGAAGATTTGGTGATTGTGCTTGTCTATGTTGATGATTTGCTTATGACTGGCAATAATCTAAACTTGATTAAGAAGGCTAGAGAGGACTTACAGAACATGTTTATGATGAAGGACTTAGGGGAGCTGAAGTACTTCCTTGGCATAGAGTTTTCAAGATCAGTGAAAGGCATTTACATGTGTCAAAAGAAATATGCACTTGAGCTGCTATCTGAAACTAGTCTATTAGGAGGAAAACCAGTACTCACTCCACTGGAGTTCAATCACAAGCTTACTTCCATAGAGTTCGATAAGGTGTTCAACAAGGAGAACTTGTCTGATGACAAGTTGCTTGAAGACAGAAGTGGCTATCAAAGAATAGTGGGAAGACTGCTGTATTTGACCATGACTAGACTCTGAGTCAGTTCATGCATGCTCCTAGACAGTCACACCTAGATGCTGCTATGAGAGTTATCAGGTACATTAAAAACAATCCTTGCCTTGGATTGTTTCTACCATCAATTGGCAATCATAAGCTAGTTGCCTTCTGTGTAGAGACAAGGAAGTCAGTTACAGGTTATGCTGTGAAGTTTGGTATGCCTTAATTTCCTGAAAATCAAAGAAGCAAGGGACAATTTCAAGAAGCTCAGCTGAAGCAGAGTTCAGAAGCATGCCACCACTGTTGCAGAGATAAAATGGCTAGTTGGATTGTTTGAGGAACTGGGAGTATCAGTTGAGTTTCCAGTTCAACTTCACTGTGATAGTAAAGCTGCAATTCAAATTGCAGCTCATCCTATTTTTCACAAAAGAACCAAACACATAGACATAGACTGTCACTTTGTAAGGAAAAAGATTCAAGCAGGAATGATTCAAACTCAGTATGTTGGCACAAGAGAGCAACTGGCAGATATCTTCACCAAAAGTCTATGCAATCCTCAACATGATCACTTACTCTGCAAGCTGGGAATGAAGAGCCTGTTTTCACCCCTCAGCTTGAGAGGGAGTGTCGATGAAATAGTTGTGGGGTCGAGCAGCTAATTTAATACATTGTAATTAGATGAAGCTAGTAGATAAAAAAAATAGATTTAGTAGTTAGTAGTATAAATACAAGGTAGTTATATCTGTACAGTAGCTTCTCCGAGTTAGTTAGAACAGTTCATTTTTAATACAGAGAATGAAGCTTCTTCTTCTTCTTCACCGGCTCTCTTCTTCTTCTGCCATGGCTGACTAGCTCAACAATCTATACTTTTTTATATCTATTTTATCTGGATTAAATTTGTAGTGCCAATCTAATACCTGAAAGAGATGAAACAGACCCAACAATAACTTTGGCAGTTCGAAACGAAATTTAGTTATACTTCTATGACAATAAAAATGAGGTAGCACAACTTTATTGCCTTATCTATGCAATTTAGCCCAGGCTAGAATCGTCGTTCTAAAGTTTACTACTTTCACAAAATCAAGCAAAAGTTGAAGAGGGCGTTTGACAATTTATTTCATGCAAAGATTCGAAAACAATCAATACGGAATTAAGCTAAAGAGTCGAAGAGAATTTAATATTTGCCCTTCATCAAGACGCAATATATAAATAAGCCTGCACGTTGCAACAGCTCAACCCATTTCCAATATTGCCTCACAAGTCAGTAGTGCCCTTTCCTCTCTCAAACGTTCATTGTCTTGAATCTCTCTTCCCCAATTCTCAGAAGAAGAAAAAAGATTAAAAATTAAATTAGAAAATGCAATTTATAATTACATCCAGTCACAGGCTTTTCTGCCATCTTCATCAACTCAAGAGTCCTACATCGTTGTCTGCACAACAAGCTGAGTTTAAAAAACATAGACCCGGTAAGTTACTTTTTCCATACAGGATTTAACTTATATCTACCAACAGTGCTAAGAAATGGAGTTTACACTAACTTGGATCCCTTACACGAATACTCACTCCATTCTAATTTATGTTAACCTATTTGATTAGACACGAGGTTTAAAAAAGAAATAAAAACTTTTAAAATTTGGGGTCCTAAACAAGTTATACATTTGTATGGCTGTAATCTTTTGAAATTTGTAGTGTTAAACATTTTGTTGTTGCTATAAAAACTTCTCATTGAGGGTATAATTAGAAGTTTAAGTTGAAAAAAAATCCAATTTAAAAAGAGGTTTTTCTTTTTTGGAATAGATAAAAAAAAAGAAATAGGTTCATAGTACAAAATTTCATTGGATACATTGGAAGTTAGATGTAAACATATTTCCCACTGCTATGGAGTGGTTGATATTTTCTGGTAATAGAATTTCAGAACATGTTGAGTCGAAATTATTGTTTTTTATTTTCCCTGTCCTGTATTTTTGTCTTTCATTCGACCAGCTTAGTGAGAAGAAACTCAATCTCCAAGAGTTTAGTTTTTAACTAATTTTGATCAGAAAATTGTCTTGTTTTGCACTTTTCGTCTTTGAGTTAATAAAGTACGCAAATAGTATTATGATGAAAACGTCAATCTTTTAAAACAACTTTATTAGTATTTGAAGAGAGAAAATTCACGTGAAATTTTGAATGAATATTTGAGGTCTGGGCAGTTGGTTCTAATTAGCTGGTACATCCTCTAATATGATGGTAGGAAAATTCGATCAGGAATTTTCTTAAGAAAAACTTCAAAATGAACCCCCTTTCATGTTCAGCATTTGTACGTCATTATAAAGCTGGCAGACCTTACTCTTTCAACTATCCAAATTTAAATGTTTTATATGTATAAGTCTATCATATGAACTAGCGTCAGTGGCGGAATCAAGATTTCACCTAAAGGGTGTTGCTTGTAGTGGAAACCTGTGTCACGGAGAGTCAACAGTGAAAAGAATTCGGACAAGAATAGCTCCGCTCCTGAGCGGGAAGTGCAAGCGCACACTTTACTATGGCGGGTAAAGTGTTGTATGTATTTGGGTGACAAAGTTATCTATTCGTCCAAACTTGCACTCTCAGTAACACATGTAGAATCATAAGCATTAGGAAGAAATATCACAGTCAATTACTTACCCCTTGTTATCTCAATAGTAGTATAACTAATTGATTACTATGCCGTTTCATTTTTATTTGATATATTTACAGGAAATTGGTTGTTCCAAACTGAAGGCTCACTTCTATATAAACCACTTTGCCTCAATTGTGCACCTAGTGATGCAAGTTATCATGGTATGATCATTTCAAATGTGCTAGATATATAATATAGTAAACCACAAAGCACGTTTTGATAAATCAGCTACACTTTTTGCAGGTAATGTGATTGAGTACTTAGAATCTAATCGCTCGTACAATTCCGAAGAAAAGGATATTCAGGTGATAAGAAATTTATTTGCCTTAGCTTGACTTCTCTCTAATTTGTAATAAAACTGTTATTTCACATGGAAAATATTTTTAAAAATTTTAATTTTTCACGGAAAATATTTTCTGGTGTTTTGATTGGTGGATGAAAATTATTTAAAAAATATATATATTTAGATAAAAAGAATGATACTTTTTTATCTTTGAAAATAACTTAAACTTCTCACTTACCCTTAATCACATATTTCTACATCCACATAAATCTTATAGAATTTTTAGAAATCTTTCATTTTTTCTTATATTTCGAACCTAGTCAAACTATGCCAAATAAATTGAAACAAGTCTAGTATATTTCTTTTTTCTTAAATGAAATCTAGCTGAATTGTTTGTCTCAATAGGTAAGAAGAACAATACAGATCAAAAGTTTGACAGAAGAGATCAAATATATGTTGAATTCGATGGAGGATGGAAGGTCAAGTGTCTTAGCCTATGACACAGCTTGGGTTTCCTTTATTCCAAATACTAGTAATAATGGAAGTGATCAAAGGCCTATGTTTCCAACTTGTCTTCAATGGATTATAGACAATCAACTTTGTGATGGTTCATGGGGAGAGGAGATTGTATTCTGCATATATGATCGACTCTTGAGCACACTAGCATGTGTGGTTGCATTGACATTATGGAACATATGCCTTCACAAGAGAAACAAAGGTGAACTTAAACTTTTATTCTTCATCTTCTTGAAAATGTGTTACTCCCTCCGTTCTAATTTATATTTATGTGATCCTATATTACTGGGAATGTAGTTTTAAAAAAATGATGACTTTTGAAATATGTAATCCTAAACAAGTCATAACTTTGTGTGAATGTAATTCTTTAGAAACTTGTCGTCTTAAACATGTCATATTTCTGTGGCTCTAAAAGCCTTTTATTAAGGGTATAGTGGGAAGTTTAAGTTAAATTATTTTCAAATTTGGTAATGATTCATTCTTTTTTGAACGATTTAAAAAGAAAATAGATTCAAATAAACAAGAACAAAGGGAGTACTATATATTACTCTATTTAACATGATTTTTACATTATTCTCTTCGAGTTTAAGTTATACGCATACACTTTCTCCAACACATTTACACAATTAGATCGCTCAGGTATTTATAGGGAAATTTTCATGATAAGTATTAATTTGCCGGCAACTTTATAAAAATAGTAACGGATTGAATAGCCTAAATAACTTTCTAATTACTAATCTGCACTCATTATTCACGCCAAACCAAATAGTTTATTCTAGTAAATATCGAGTACTTACAAAATTTTACTAGTTTCTTAAGCTTCTTAGCTTTTAGCATCTAATCCTGTTAAATACTTTATTCCTGATTCAGTACTTGTATGCTCACAATGGGCCATTCTTGTTTCCTAGGAGTGATCTTCATCAAGGAAAACTTAATCAAGCTAGAGACACAGGAAATTGAACATATGACTTGTGGATTTGAATTTGTTTTTCCTGCTCTCCTTGAGAAAGCTCAACAATTGGATATTGACATTCAGTATGATGCTCCAGTCTTAAAGGATATTTATGCAAAGAGAAAAGTAAAGTTTACAAGGTAAATTGACTACTCATTTGTCATCTTAGCATTTTACCAATAACTTTGGCTGACTAATATTTTAAGTGACATTATCTTACACGAAAGTGGACCATGATTTAAATTTCAACGGTCCCACATCGACAAAAACATGAGAGATGCTAGGTATGCAAGTAACAAGTCTTAAATCCTAGTGATTCATTTTAAGTTGTTCGGGCTTTGGCCCAAAACGGATAATATCACTAGTCGGCGGAGCTGTTACATAACAGGAAATGGATGTAAAGCAGGTAACTCATGAAAACGAACTCGAAATTCAACTACTAGAGAACCTAAAATAACAAGTCTCATAGCGGCATATCACATTGCTGATGCAAATCCAACAATCACAAACAAGTACTACATATACAATCCGTTGTGGCGCGCAATCTGATCCCATCGTATCATCATCTGTCAATATCATAATCCGTCCTTATTCCACCATTTCAATTCATTACCTTTCAATTTCCTTTACGGCGTGCAACCCGCTCCCCAAAATATTTTAGTCAAGATAAATAATTCAACAACTAAATTTACATGAACTTCTACATCAAGAGGATAAATGTACAAGGCCATAAAGAACCACATAATAATCAAAGAGTCTCCAACAACTCGAAATCTCACCTTTACCAATTTATTGGTATTTAACAACTAAACAACTCACAGCAATGAAACCATATTATAGAATGCAACAAATATTCCAAACAAAATGATACCACATATAAAGCATATGATAATTAAGGTATTCAAGTAAGGTAATAGAAAATAAGCGTGGATTCATGGAAGTAATGGACAAATTAAGACAAGGAATAATTAAATGATAAATAACAATTATGGTATAGAAGTCAAATAAGACATGTAACAATTAAGGCATGAAGCAAGATATATCATGAAATAAACGAAAAACATGGAAACAATTATCATGACAGCGTATATACACTCGTCACCTCACATATATGCCGTTTTCTCACATGATTCACGTAACATATATTTCAAGAATTTCTAATTCCCTCAAGTCAAAGTTAAAACCAACACTTATATACCTCACTCCGCGAATCAAAAAAATCAACTAACCGCGACTTTGCCTTTCGAACAAACCTCAAAATCAATCAAATCTAGTTCAAATAATTCAAAGTATACTTTAGAAACAATCGAGTGAAAAATATTGCTAATGATTTTGGAAAAACTCAACAAAAATAAACCCCGGGCTTGCTTGGTCAAAATTCGAGATTCGGACCAAAACTCGATTACCCGTTTACCCCCGAGCCCGATTATGTGATTAGTTTCAAAATCGGACCTCAAATTGACGTCTAAATATAAATTTCTCAAAATTTTTAATTTCTACCTAAATCCCTAATTTCTACCATGAAAAAGCATAGATTAAAGATTAAAATCAATGAGTGTTTACCAAAATGTAAGGAAGCAAGTTAAAATATACTAACTTATGAAGATGGGATGAAATCTCTTCAAAATCTCCTCTGAGTCGAGCTTAAACTTGAAAATGGTGAAAAATTAGAAGAATCTCGATTTTGAAATGTTTTAAAACACTAGCGTCATGTCTTCTTCTCTTTCGCGAAAGACCTGACACGATCGCGAAGCACAGCTTCCTGAATCACCTTCGCATTGGCAGGATACGCTCCGCGTTCGCGATGACCTCACCTACCCGGCCTTCACGTTCGCGAGCCTAGGCTCGCGTTCACGTAGAGTATCACCTGCCTCCCCCATAATTCCCGTAGCCCATCGTGCTCGCGTGGGTGAGGCCGCGTTCGCAAAGATCCACCTATTGCTTGTCATTCGCAATTGCATACTCGTGTTCGTGTAGATGAAATCCACCCCTGTCCTAGATTCCCCTTCGCGATCGCGGGATAGGCTTCGCGATCGCGAAGTACATAGCATAAGACACCAGCATATAGCTGAAGCCTGCAATTCTAAGTCCAAAAAATGACTCGTAGCCTATCCAAGCCCCTCGAGCGCCAAACCAAACATGCACACAAGTGTAATAATATATACGAACTCACTCACGTGATCAAAGCACCAAAATAAAATCTAGAACTACTAATCGGACATCAAAATGCATGAAATTTCAAGGAAACTCAAAAACTTCCAAATTCACAACCGAGCGTCCGAATCGTATCAAATCAACTCCATTTTGCACAAATTTTGCAGACAACTTTCAAATAGTAAAATGAGCTCATACCAAGTTTTGGAATCAAAATCTGAACCCGGTAGCAATAAAGTCAACCTACTGTCAAACCTTGGAAATGTTTAAACCTTCAAGTTACTAGTTTTCAACTAATCACGTCAAATTAAGTTAGGGACTTCCGAATTAATTTCGGGTACACACGCAAGTCTAAAATCATAATATGGATCCACCGGGATCATGAAAATACCGATCCGGGGTTGTTTACATAAAATATTGGTCATAGTCAACTCAAGTTATTTTTAAAGCTAAAAATAAATTTTTTTCAAATTTTTGCTTAAAATCTTTTTGGAAAAAAACACGGACTGCGCATGCAAATAGAACTAAACGAAGATAATCAAGGTCTCAAAATACGAAAATAAGGGCTGGAACTCAAAACGACCTATCGGGTTATCACAACAAACTTGAACGATTGTGGAGTAAACTTCAGCGAGGACACTGAGTCGGGGGTGCATGTGACACCCTAGGCAAATCTCACATCCACAAAACACGAGAGCGATGCTTGGTATATAATTAAACAAGCCTTACACCCTAATGACACATCTTAAAGCCGTGCGGGCCTTGGCCCAAAGTGGACAATATCACTAGTGGACATAGCTGTTACATATGGTATCAGAGTCACTCCACGTGCAACCTTGTAAGATGGTGAGGCATACCTCCGCGAGGACGCTGAGCCCTTAAAGGGGGTGTATGTGACACCCTAGGCAAATCCCACATTGACAAATTACGGGAGAGATGTTGGGTATATAAGTAAACAAGCCTTAGACCCTAGTGACGCATTTTAAAGTCGTGTGGTCCTTGGCCCAAATCGGACAATATCACGAGTGGACATAACTGTCACACCCCTCGAACTGATACGGAATCGTATCGAAAACACAGATTAGCAAAACATGCGGAATAAAAAATAAGAGCTAGACCTAAAATTGATTGGAAGAACAAGAATCAATTAGGATATGAAACCTAATTACCTCTATGAACTCAATCAATTGTAACCCTAAGCTATGAACATAAGAACTAGACCTACAATTGATTGGAAGAACTAGAACCAATTAGGATATGAAGCCTAATCACCTCTATGAACTCAATCAATTGTAACCCTAAGCTATGAACATAAGAACTAGACCTACAATTGATTGGAAGAACTAGAACCAATTAGGATATGAAGCCTAATCACCTCTATGAACTCAATCAATTGTAACCCTAAGCTATGAAACCCTCAAGAGATTGTCAAATCTTGAAAACTCGGATAAAGTAATTAAGAAATTAAGCATTCACTACTAATTGCTCACCAACTAAGACTATTTAGCACGAATGAAAGCAATAAATAAATTAAAGGCATAAACATAAATGCATTAACTAAAAGATAACGGTAAAGTGTGAGAATTGCATGTCTTCAAGGTTATCATTCATCAAATCTACCTAAAATAAAAACCTAAAGGTCTTTTTATACTATAGTGGATATTTGGATACAAATGACCCAATACCCCTAAGCTAATTCTAAGAAGCTTCGTCAATTATTACAAATATAGCATTCTTGATCGTGACTCCTTTTAAGCACTCCAATGCTATGATGTTGATTTGAAAATTATTGGGCATGTTCATCCGGCATGTATCATCCTCCCCCCCCCCCCTAAAAAAAAATTCATCCTAGAATTTGGACCTTGAAAAACTAAGAAAGGGGCAAACATAAGTACCAAGACAATTACAATCAAAGCATTGTATATCCAAGCTAAAAGATCAAAGTTCTCAACCTTGCACTCAAAACTAACACTCTTATGATATAGCCAAGTGCCATAAGCTATAAAGAACACATCTTCAACAAAAATAACACAAACTTGACTATAAGGAAAGTAATACTCATGAGAAGAATCAAGAGATGATAAAGTTTCATGCTTCCAACAAAATCACAATCTTGTAAGATTCTCAACAAAGGGCACACTTTTACGGTATAACCAAGTGTCATAAGAAACAATAAAAATCATACTCTCAAATCCAAACAAAGACACTTCACCATGATAAGAAAAAACTCTGGGGTCAAATACAATTTTTAAGCCCCAAACATCTACACACTTTCCAACATCTTCACATGACAACTTAAGAGATATTCCAAGCTCATCATGAATCATCATATAAAGAATATCACAATACCCAATGTTAAAAGTCTTTACCTCAATTGCCTTGGATAAACACAAAGTAAGCTTAATTCAAACGTACATACCATTCTTGCTTTGGGCAAAACAAAAAGCTCTTGACAAAAAGTATGCCAAAGTGTTAGTTCAAGGCCTTTCTTACCTTTAGCAACTTTCTCTTGTTGAACCTTCACAACACAATTAGGTTCTTTTTGCTCAAAATGGTCACTCAAAACACCAAAATAAAATACAAGAGAAGTCAACTCATTGGAATACAAATGGAAGTTTTCTTCTTCATTGGAATAAAATAAGTAACTTATTCACTCTCCAACAAAGAATCTCCACACCCATGTTTGCTCATTTCACCACAAAAATTGAATCTTTTTGCCAAAGGAATGAAAATAGAATTAAAAAAATCATCAACACATTCTTTTTGACTCATTACTTCATAAAGGTCAAAACTAACTTCCATTAAAGTTAAAGTAGAGTCAAAAGTATCATCACATTCATCATCCCATAAAGATGGTATATCATAAGATTCAACATCATCACTAGCTAAAGAGTCACTAAACAAAGAACTAGAATCATCCAATAGTGCACAAGAACTCTTAACTAGTTGCAAGCCATAACTATTTTTCTCATTACAAGATAAGGAAGTATCAAACTCATCAATGTCATAGCTATCTTTTAAACTCAAAGTGGCACTACAATCAACTAAAGTATCATGAGTAGAAGGATAAGCTATTTTACCTTGAAGCTCTTTCAAAGTGAAATTCTCTTTACCTTGAACTTATTCATTAAATTTCAAAAGTTCTCTTGAAAAGGTAGCTTGATCTTCTTCCAAGTTCATCAAAGTAGATTGAACTTCACTTGATGGCTCATCTCCAAAAATTCCTTCACAAGATACAAAAAAACTAGAGGAAGAAGAAAGGTTATTAGCATTAGAATAAGGAAAATCCTCACTCTCCTTTTGTTTTCCCTCTTTCTTTTCTCTAATTTTCTTTTCAAGCTCTTCCCTCTTTGCTTGTGACAACTCACTCACTTCACTTCACTCCACACTTTCTCTCATTTTTCCACTCTAGAGTTGTCACTTTTCTCTCCATTACTTCTCTCTATCTTTTGTCTCACATCCTTACTTTTTCTCTTTACATTTTTCAAGGATATTCTCAAACTCATTTGGCCTCTTCCCCTTTGATTAACTTCATCCCCCTTATATTCGTCATTGAAAACTTGTTGGATGTTGTCCAACTCATTTAAGGTGGTCTCATGATCATGTTGAAAAAGTGAATTGTCAATCATTCGAGGCTCTTAAGGTGGTATGGGTGGTGGAGGAGGGAGATTGTCCCTCCTTGGCGGTGCTTGAGGCATATGTTGGGGAGGTAGATTCATTGGTGGTCTAGGTTGGGATCACTTTGGGGCTGATTTGCTAAGGTTTGGTCAAAAACAAATTTTGGAAGTCTGTTCGAAGAAGACGTCGATTGAGCCTTTTGAATTTCGGGGTTATTTGTTCAAAATTAGCTACCGGAGATTGAATTAAGCTATTTTGAAGTTGAATCTGAAGATTGAGACTGTTCGAAGCTGAATCGGTGGGGCTTTTGGTTCGAAATGTTTGAACCGAATGCGCGAAGAAGAAGACGACCTAGGGTTCATTGATTTCGTCAGTTTTTGTTCAAATTAATCACTGGGTTTTCTGAATTCAGGGATTGTCTTTACAAATTGAACACTGGGATTTGATTTTGGGGTAACTTGGTTGGAAGTCGAAATCCCAAAAGTTTGAGTTCGTTTGGTGAAAACCAACCGAGCCCTAAGTGACATGATCTTATACGAAAGTGGATCTAATATTTAAATTTTAACGGGTCTCATCTATAGGATATTTAGCATCAAAGTTAATATACTTTATATTATGGATTCAGAATGTAATATTTGTTCAAATTATAGTGATTTTTCACGAATATATCTATATTCGGTATGAAAAATATTAGATTTAGTTGTTGAACCCATTGGTCAGAGGATCCTTCCTCTTGTGAATTTATTGATACATTTCTGTTTTACAGAATTCCTGAAGATCTTATCCATTCCATTCCGACAACAGTACTGTTTTCATTAGAAGGATTAAGGGACGACTTGGACTGGCAAAGGCTTTTGAAGCTTCAAATGCCTGATGGTTCATTCTTAACATCCCCCGCTTCCACTGCCTTTGCATTCATGGAAACAAATGATGAGAAGTGTTTGACATATCTTCAAAACGTTGTTGAAAAGTGTAATGGAGGAGGTATGTAGAATCTTCCTTAATTTGTCCAATAATGTTACATACCATACCATGAACAATTCCAAAAGATTGTAACACTTTTTGTTTCAATTTACCCTAAATGACAGCAACACAAATGTTATGACGTGATTAAGACTACAAATTTTAAATAACAATATATGCTAATCACATGCAATATGTTTAGCATTTCTTTTAGTCTATTCCAAAGACCTTTCTAAATTTGGATACAATTTGATTAAAACTTTTCATGTACCTTTAATTACAAGCTTTTATAGCAATACAACTATTATGGCATGGGTAAGCAGAGGCGAGCTATAGTAATGGGTGAGGCCGAACTCAGTAGTTTTGGTTCAAACTCAATATTTGTTTTAAAAAATTATTAAATATGTACAAATTATTGATTTAGAACTCATCATAAGCTTGAAATACTAGCTCCGCCTCTATGGGCAAGACCAAAAGTATCAAATGATGTTGACATCCTTACATGCAATATGTTTAGCGCGACAATACCCACTCGACTTGGTAACACGACTTTGGGCAATTGATCGATTACAACGCCTTGGAATCTCTTATTATTTTGCGGAAGAGTTCAAGGAACTTTTGAATCATGTGTTCAGGTAAACAAGGAGTAATATATAATTTTCTTCACACAATTAAGAGCATGAAATTATCAATTTTGAGCAATTTATGTTACAAGTCTAATTTATTGTTGAACTACAGATACTGGGACGATGAGAATGGAATTTTCTGTGGAAGGAATTCAAACGTTTTTGATGTTGATGATACATGCATGGCTATAAGGTTGCTAAGGTTACATGGGTATGACGTTAGTCCAGGCAAGTCAATGGAAAATGAGTTCCTCACTGATTTCGCAAAATTTATTTAGTGGATGTTTGGACATCCGAAAAAAAGTTTTTTAAAAAAAAAAAATTCAAGTCAAAATGGAATTTGTAAATTAAAGTTGTGTTTGGACATGAATACAATTTGGAGTTATTATTAAATTTGTACGAGTAATTTGAAGTGAAAATTTTGAAAAATAACTTTTGAAAAGTTTTCAAATTTCCGAAATTCAATTTCAAGTGAAATTTGAATTTTTCATGACCAAATACTGATTCCGAAAATAACTAAATTTTCTTGGAAAAAAAAAATTTAAAGTATTTATTGGTGGTATAATCCAATTTATAATTATCTGTCACAGATGCATTAACGAATTTCAAAGATGGTGATCAATTCTATTGCCAAAGAGGTGAAGTGGACGGGTCACCAACACATATGTTTAATCTTTATAGATGTTCCCAAGTATTATTCCCAGGAGAAAAGATTCTTGAAGAGGCAAAGAATTTTACTTACAACTTCCTACAGCAATGTCTTGCAAACAACCGATGCTTAGACAAATGGGTCATAGCTAAGGACATCCCCGGGGAGGTAAATAATGAACGGGGATTTTAATTTCTATATGTAATCATCCATAGAAAATGCAATTAGCAACATGGAAAATATGGAAAAATAATTACATCTTATAACAGCTTAAAACACACTAATAGTAAAATTCTTTACGCAATTTATATGAAGTTAAATTCATGAGAAATAAACTACTCATTTTGAAAAACTGCAACGTGTGATAATCTTTATGTTTAGTTTGCATAATTTACTAAATATGTTGTAAAACATTTATTTATAGATAAGGTATGCACTAGAATTTCCGTGGTATGCTAGCTTACCTCGGGTGGAAACTAGGCTTTACATAGAACAGTATGGTGGAGCAGATGATATTTGGATTGGCAAGACGTTATTCAGGTAATACTTTAATTTTCTAGCAGTGAATTGATTGCTTTTACAAATGGTAGGAGTCCCCTTTATATAGGAGGGGAAAATACTTTTCTACTTACAGTACAAAATACTATTGGTACAGCTGTATAACCGTTTGGTACAGATTTGTACGAACCAATTCTAAGATTTACACCTTGACCTATATGCCTTTGAGAAATTTCCGCTTTCTCTTGAATGTCATCGATTTTGTATTGTCTCGGGCCTTCAATATGCTATGTCGAAGTATGCATTCTGATATTGGGCTCGGAGATCTGCCCCTGCCACTCATAAACGGCTGGCATTAAGGTTTTAGGAGCAATCCTGAGTTACACATAATAAAGTCCAAAAAGGCCAAAATATACGGTTGTCTAACAGTAAATTTGTTTATCTTTTGCGGCAGAATGCCCGATGTCAACAACAATGTTTATTTACAAGCTGCAAAATTGGATTACAATAGATGCCAAAGTCAACATCGATTTGAATGGCTGATTATGCAAGAGTATGCACCGGAACTTTTTTTAAAAAAAAAAAACTCTATAAAAAAATAAATCATCAAGTTTTTCTATCCTCTTAATATTAATATTGCTTCAACACATGAATAGGTGGTTCGAGAAGTGCAAATTTGAACAATTTGGAATAAGCAAAAAGTACCTCTTACTTTGTTATTTCTTAGCTGCTGCAAGTATATTTGAAGTCGAGAAGTTGTTGGTTGATTTCCCAATGCACACGCAAGTGTACGTGGTCGACAAGTAATATAGGA
>ML308041.1:0-12215 GCA_005239505.1 Nicotiana paniculata
TTGAAAATACTTGAATAAAAGTGAAGAAAACTGATAATCCTTGCTCCTTCAATGATTCTAGGTGTGTATTTTGCTCCCAAATTTGTCTCCTCCTTCATGATATGTTCTTGGGTCTATTTATACGGTTGGAATAAACCCTACCCGTCTAAAAGACTCCTATCCTGGCTTGGAAACACTTAAGAACCTTTAAAACTCGGACCTCACCGAAATGGGCACCCTGGCGTTATGGGTCTAACGCATGGGTAACGCCAGGCAACCCCTGGCGTTTTGTCTATAACGCCTGGGTAACGCCAGGCAACCCCTGGCGTTTTGGCTATAACGCCTGGGTAACGCCAGGCAACCCCTGGCGTTTTGGCTATAACGCCTGGGTNAATGCAAGGTATATAATGCTAAAAATCATGAATTCTAGCCACGCATCAGAAAGCTACCTCCGAAGCCATCCAGAACAGCTCAGGGAGTTTAGCTAGTCGTAAAAAGATAGAGGGAAGAGCCATGTTGGATTTGGATTCAAGAGCGCCCCACCAATCATTTGATCACTCTTACATGCCGCCAAGAACCCCAAAACGCTACAATCCACACTAAGATGTAGCCTATGTCGTGGTACCACCTTACTATGCGGTGATGAATTCCCAACTTTACGCACTGCCACAACATGATTACAATAAACACCGAGCTCCACTTCCCAGAAATAACCATCCTACCAAGCCCCTCATAACCCCATCCACCATAAAACACACATCAACACAATCCACGCTCTCGTGAGCCTCCTTGGAGAAATAATTTCACCCATATTGGTGAATCTTATTCCAGTTTATCCAAAAGTTGATCCAACTGGGTCAGTTGTAACATGTACCCCCAATTGGCAAAATCTTGAATCCTCAACATACTGGGTCAGTACCAGGTGTGCTTACCATCGGGAGTCGAGGGCCATGATATCGAAGACTATTGGACCCTCAAAAAGGCGGTTCAAATCTTGATAGAACAAAAAAGAGTTATGCTGAGGGACGAAGAAGTCCCTAATGTGACCAACAATCCGTTACTCACAACAATGGGCAAGTCATTGGAATGATTTGTAACGACAAGAAATTTAATCCAGCATTGAAAGCCATCATTGCCATTGCCGATTGAGAGGCAAGACCCAAAGCAGCTGTGAAACAAGACAAAATCGAGAAGAAATTCACTCTGGTTCATCAAGCTGTTGAAACAAAGACTGGGGAAGCACCTGCTAAGAATGTGGTTCTCTATGTTCCTAAGGCCTCGAGAAAAGAACAATTCATCTTGAATACTCACAAAAAATTCGGGCAAAGGAAGGCCACGTTGAACGTGCCAAGATTGTATGTGCCAAAGGGGACTTATATGGTGCAGGGGGCGGTAATTTCACCAAGGCTGACTGAGCCCGCGGTTATCAGCCACGCACCAAAGAGCTCCATGAAATATCCCACAGTAATCCCCTAGAATTACAACAGAACAATGATTACATACAAGGGAAAAGATATCATTGGAGAAGTGAATGAAATGAATCAGTCTGGGAAGTACCACACCCCAGAAGAGTTAAAGAAGTCCAAACTGAATAAGGATAAACGGTTTCCATCAAAGAAGCCTGTGAGCAGTGAGGAAGCAGAAGAGTTATTTAGAAACATGAAAATATCAGAATATGCAATAGTTGACCAGTACGGAAGACTCCTTCCCAGTATCGCTATTATATCTATTATTGAGTTTGAATGAACACCAGAAAGTGCTCCTTAAAACACTGAATGAATCATATCTCCTAGTTGACACTCCCGTTGAACAATTGGAGAGAATGGACGAATGATTCTTTGAGGTCACTAGGATTTCTTTCAGCCGTGATGCTTTTCCCCTAGAGGGAGCCGCCCAAAACAAAGCCCTTCACCTGACTGTCAAATGTGAGGGATATTATATGAAGAGAGTGATTCTAGATGGTGGTTCTAGGGTCGAGATTTACCCTCTCTCAACAATCCAGAGAAAGGAGATTGGAACATAAAGAATTCGAGCTAAAACGTCTCTGTGCGGGCTTTTGATGGGGTCAAGAGAGACACAATAGGAGAAATTGATCTGATTTTTACTATTGGCCCCGTGGATTTTGAGGTCACCTTTTAGGTTTTGGACATGGACACCTCATACAATTTCCTCCTGGGAAGACCATGGATTCATGCTATCGGAGAAGTTCCCTCCATTCTCTACCAAATGGCCAAATTTGAATATGAAAATCAAGAAATTGTTGACCACGGAGAGGAAGAGCATTCCATCTACAAGAACCCTTCAGTCTCGTGTCCCGAAGCTAGGTAAGGAAGCAACCATATTGTATACCAAGCCTTCGAAAATATGTTCACCGACCAATGTGAAGGAGGGGCCCCATTACCTCAACCGTGTATGTCTAATGCTTTGGTCATGGTCGCCACCCAAATAATTAGACATGGGTACAAGCCCGGAAAGGGGCTCGGGGTATCTCTGTTGGGCATCACTGAGCATGTTGCTTTGATTTCAAATGAGAAGTTTTTCGGTGTGGGTTTCATAGCTACAGGGGCCGATAGAAAATGGGCCGATGAGCGCAAAGAAAAAGGGTGGGTCCTGTCCCATTCTATTCCACATTTCACCTTATCATTTGCCAAACCAAAATATGCGGAAGAAGAAGAAGAGGCCTTCACGGCCGAAGAAATTGATGATATTTGTGAAGCCTTGAAACAAATGCTATATGAGCCTCACATGGTCCAGCCAGGGAACGCATGAGGACTGCCGAGGTGCAGTATATGGGACCATATGCCAAGCTTAAAAATTGGAAAGCTACCTCATTCCATCCCTTCTACATTACGAGTTATTTTAGGGTGTAGCTCGAATGTTTTTACTTTATTTTCTTATGATTTTGATGTAAACCCTCATATCTTCAATTCAATGAAATGGAATCAATATTTCATCGTCTATAGATGTCTCTTTTCTTTTATTTTGATTTTTCTATTTTTCTTATATTTTCCTTTTCATCTCTAATAATGCGGACTTAAATAACATGACATGCTTGCGGACTTCATGCCCAAATCCTAAAATGCTGTCTAAATGTGAAATAGAATCAAGCCAGAATATGATGAAAGAGGAGGCTTTTAGGGAAATAAATTGAGAATTTGAACAATTTGAGAATAAGCCTAAGGCAAACTTAAATAAATCTAAGTAAAGTAATCCAATTAACTTGGGCAATCAAGAAGAAGTCCGAGAAACCATGATAAGCATTCACGCCAATGAGAGAACTAGAGATGCCCTGATACAACTTTTGTTTGAATTCAAATACGTGTTTGCATGGTCCTATGATGATATGCTAGGGATGAGCGTTGATTTGGTGGTACATAAATTGACAACTGATCCCGGTTATCCACGCGTCCAACAGAAATAGAGAATGTTTAAAACAGACATCAGTGATAAGATCAAAAAATAAGTCACCAAACAACTGAAAGCTGGTGTGATTCGGGTAGTCCGAAACACCACGCGGTTGGCTAATGTGGTTCCAGTTCTGAAGAAAGATGGGGAAAACCGGGTATATGTTGATTACCGGAATTTGAACAAAGCAAGCCCCAAGGACAACTTTCATTGCCAAACATCCATATTCTTGACGACAATTGTGCCAAACATGAGATACAGTCTTTTGTGGATTGTTTTGCTGGGTATTACCAGGTTATGATAGATGAAGAAGACGCAGAAAATACGGATTTCACCACACCTTAGGGCACTTACTGTTACAAGGTCATTCTATTTGGTTTGAAAAATGCTAGGGCAACCTACATGAGAGTTATGATTGACATCTTCCATGACATGATGCACCAAGAAATTGAGGTGTATGTGGATGATGTGATCATTAAATCCAGAACGCAAGAAGGCCACGTGAGAGATCTGAGGAAATTCTTTGAATGCCTGTGCATGTATGTATGACTTGAAATTGAACCCAGCCCAATGTGCATTCGGAGTTCCATCTGGGAAACTTCTGGGGTTTATAGTCAGCTGGAGGGGTATCGAGTTAGATCTAACAAAGATAAAGTCTATTCAGGATTTGCCACCTCCGAAGAGAAAGAAAGAAGTCATGAGTCGGCTAGGGAGATTGATTACATCAACAAATTCATTGCTCAACTCACTACCACTTGTGATCCCAAATTCAAACTATTAAAGAAAGATGTGGCGATCAAGTGGACAGGTGAGTGTCAAGAAACTTTTGATAAGATCAAAGAATATCTGTCAAATCCGCCAGTGTTGATTCCACAGAGCCAGGAATACCTTTGTTCTTGTACCTGACAACCTTGGAAAACTCTTTCCGTTGTGTCCAGAGCAACACGATGTGACCGGGAAGAGAGAGCAAGCCATATATTATCAGAGCAAGAAGTTCACTAGTTATGAAGCCAAGTACACATTGTTGGAAAGAACTTGTTTCGCCCTAACTTGGCTCGCCCAGAAGCTTAGACATTATTTGTTGGCCTAACAACATATCTCATAACCGGAATGAATCCTCTGAAATACATATTCCAAAAATTGATGCCCACGGGATGGTTAGCAAAATGCCAAATACTACTCACCAAGTTCGACATTGTCTATGTCACTCGCACGTGATGAAAGCTCAAGCCTTGGCGGATCATCTAGCGGAAAACTCGGTCAATGATGAATACCAACCCTTAAGCACTTATTTTCCAGATGAGGAAGTGAACTTAATCAAAGTAATTCCAGAAAACACAATTCTTGGAACATGTTCTTTGATGGAGCTGTATTGCAAAAGGTGTCAGGATCAGAGCAATTCTGATTTCCCCTACAGGTCATCACTATACGGCCAGAGCCCTGTCAAGACCTAAACCGATGGGCCATGATGAGTACCTGACTCTTAACTGTCGGACACCCCTAAGCATGCTTCTAAGATATAAACATGAATTGAAGGTAGGTCATGACTAATATCTATCAATAAACTGCTGAATTACGTGATTAACATACGTGAGGGAAACATGTCCAAAAGACATATATACATATACATGCGGAATATAATAGAGCGAGCGGACAAGGATTCATTAAATAACTATATATCCAAATCTGGAAGCCGACAAGGCCACATACTATTCAACTAATACATGGCTGTCTACAGACCTCTAATAGAGTGTACAGTTGTACAAAGGATGGGACTGGGACTCCTCATACCCATATATACATACAAAAATAGCATACCAAAACTAATAACAGCTCCGGATCAAATGGAGCACACCAACTCTTGTTGATCAAGGATCCTAAAGAGGGAGATCGTCAGCTCATCTACCTGCACCTACGAGAATGAAAAGCATGCTCCGGGAAATAGGAGCATCAGTACGAATAATGTATTGAGTATGTAAGGCATGAAAATCAGTACATAAAAGACATAAATGAAACATGGAGTAGAGAATTCTACCTGTAAGTCTAAATAACTTTGTGAATCCTGAAACATTTATGTTGTCATGCACGTGCGTATAAATGTCGTATTATGCACAGGTATAGGTGTACCACCATCAAACCTCTGAGGGAATCCATCATATCATCTCTGCCACTGTGGGCAAAATCATCAACATATACAAGATGATCATGTGGTGGTGCGTATATAACGTCGTAACCTTTTCCCATATCCAATATACATATAATATACACGTATATAACGCCATCTGGACATCAATGTACATGTATAAATGAATGAAATGCATAAGAAATACGTTAATAAGATTTCTCGGAATGTCATAAGATCAATATATCTTTCGGATAAACTTTATCAACTACGTATTTGTCTGAGACACATGAACAGAAGATATAATAATAATTCACATGGGGAATCAAGAACATAGGTACCCCTAGTACTTCTATGAATAGGGTCATTTATGAAAGCTGTGCGTTTGCTCGTTTCGTTTGTATCGTATGAATCATGCCAAATAGAAAGAAGGAATAGCCTTAACATACCTGAGTCGATTCTCTTAACAATGCCTCTAACACACGTCTTTTGCGAAAACCACGTAACGGCGGACCAAAGTAGAGAAAAATCCGTATGATATTCTTGAGAAAGATTGTATCGTGCTCTCTTAGAATTGAACCTCACACTGCTGTAGAATTATGAAATTTCACATGAATTCATTTGGGAATTAATCTGTTACTTAGCACGCACACCCCCCTTAAAGATGTAGGAAGATGTCTTAGAATTTTAGGTTGTGGGCCCCACTTTTTTGATGATTTAGCCACATAATCCTCTAAGTGTGCCACCTTATTATGTGAACTTAAGATTCACATTTATCTAAGATCCTTGGCTGCCACGTTGATGTTCATTAGGCTTATCCAAATATTTTAATTAATTAGATAATCTCCCACTCAAATCAATAATTACCCCATTATCCACATAATTAAGAATTATCTCAATTACTTAAAATACTATTCACTTTTTACACACTTTATACACCTTTCTATCAAGGTCATGTGGTACCTTGTATGTCATTAGTCCATAAATACCGGGTATTGTAGCTCAGATCATATTTTATCCCAAATTGAAAACCTTCAACGATACTCATTTTCTTCGATTGGTTTACCCTCTAACTTTCACGGCACTTACTTATCGCATGTTATAAATAGCATAAATGTTTATAACCTCAAAATAATCTCATTTTTCCCGAGTCTACGTCAATTAACTTACGACGAAACTTTAACGTATGAACATTCGAAATGTGACATCCTCCCCCCTCCCCCTTAGAAACATTCGTCCTCGAATGTTTAACTCCCCGGGATCTATATAAATTTCGGCAGAGTCGCCTTTGTAACAGTACTACTATCAACCCTTCCTGCAGAAAATGCAATAATTCAATGCCTCATAGGACCACAATCATCAATAACGACAATGGCCTCACACGACCAATGATAATAACTAACACAAGAATCCATACACGAACCTTAAGGCCGTGATGTATCATTCCGGTCCTTATTGAAGAGGAAACAAGTGAGGATATCTAGACTTCATGTCTTCTTTGGCTTCCCAAGTCATTTATTCCACATTATTGTTTCTCCAAAATACTTTCACCGAAGCTACACCTTTAGTCCACAATATCTGAACATGTCTATCTACTATAAAAATGGGAGTTTCCTCATATGATAGCTGCTCTATGACTTGAACATCGTCAACTGAAACAACTCTAGAAGGATATCCGATACTTTTATGAAGCATAGACACATGAAATACTTGATTTACAAACTCCAAGTCAGAAGGCAAGTCCAACTCATATGCTATCTGGCCTACGTTGCGTATGATCTTATATGGTCCAATGTATCGAGGGATAAGTTTTCCTTTATTTCCTAACCTCATAACGCCTTTCATCAATGATAACTTTAGGAATATCCAATCGTCAACCTGAACTCCAAATCTCGTCATCGATTATCCGCATAAGATTTCTGACGGCTTGGAGCTGCTAATAGCCTTTCCTGTATAAGATTAATCTTCTCGATTTCCTGTTTTACCAATTTTGTTCCTACTAACTTAGTTTCCCCAACATTGAACCATCCTATAGGAGACCTACACTTCTATCTGTAAAGAGCTTCGTATGGGGCCATCTGAATACTAGAATGATAGCTATTATTATACGCGAACTCAATAAGTGGCAGATGATCATTCCCACTACCTTTGAACTCTATCACACAGGCCCGTAACATATCCTCAAGTGTCTGAACAGTACGCTCAGCCTGTCCGTCTGTCTGGGGATGAAATGTCGTACTAAGATTTACCTGAGTCCCCAATCCTTTTTGGAAGGACCTCGAGAAATTAGCTGTAAACTGAGCTCCTCTATCTGAGATAATAGATATAGAGACACCATGAAGTCATACTATCTCCTTAATGTAAAGCCTTGGATAATCCTCTATGGAATATGTAGTCCTAACGGGCAGAAACGGGCTGATTTTGTAAGTATATCAACAATCACCCATATAAAATCGAACTTATGCTAGGTATGAGGTGAGCCTACGATGAAATCCATATTTATTACTTCTCACTTCCAAGTCGGAATCTTTATAGCCTGCAACAATCCATTGGGTTTTTTATGCTCAATCTTAACCTGCTGTCAGTTAGGGTACTGAGCAACAAACCCCGCTACATCATTTTTCATTCTATCCCACCAATATATTTCCTTGATATCATGATACATATTTGTTGCTCCGGGATGGATAAAATAACGAAAATAGTGAGTTTCTCCCATAACCTGCCGACGCATTCCTACAATATTAAGGATACATAATCGTCCTCGATATCTGAGGACCCCATCTTCTGATCTCATATGGTGTCTTCTGCTATATCTCTATAATGAGCTAACACAGGATCCTCATACTGACATTCATTTAATCCAGTTACTAAACTCAGTTAAAAAAATATCTTGTAACTAACATCATTTAGGAGAATAAATAGAAAACCTACAAAATCTAAACAATTTATCCAAATGGAAGACATCGATTGGTAGAAGAAATTTAATACTAGCCTAGGCGATTTATCTTACTAGACAAGTGATTAAAAGAAACAAAGGGGATGGGTACCAGTCAGATAAAACCATTTGGCCGGATTCGCCGGAGTTTGGCCGGACTTCGGTGGGTTTGAAAACGAGTCAAACCCACATGAATCAATTGCTCTTGTCAAGAGCAACTGACTCATGCAGGTCCGAGCCGTTGAAGGCCCTTGAATTAGTGTGCATGGGAGATTTAGGGTTTTTGAATCTCAAATCTGAAATTGGGCTTCTTGGGATGCTTCTTTGAGTAGACTAATAACAGGAGGTGGTTTAGGAGGTGATGGGGGTTGTAGGGTAGAGATTTGGGGGTGATTGGAGAAGGTCTGGTGGCCGGACGGCGGTGGAATTCTGAGGCGGCTAGGGTTTTTAGAGAGAAGAGAGAGAGAGAGAGAGAGACAGACGAAGGGGGTTAGGATTTGGTGAAATGAGGGGGTGGGGTTTGGTTAGGACATTTATATAGTTTAGAGGGGGTGAGTTCCTGGCCGTTCGATCCAGTTCTATCAATGGCCAGGATTTAATCGACTAGACCAAACGGTGTCGTTTGATTAGGCTGGGGCAGGCCGGGTAAGGGATTTGGGCTGGGTTGGACTGGGTAGTTTCAAGGGATTGGGTTTGGGCCTGGGTCTTTCTTGGCCCAGGTCCGATTTTGTTTTCTTAGTTAGTTAACTTAATTATTCTAATTAAATTAAACTCTAACTTAATCAAAAATCGTAGCAATTAATTTCAAACCTTATTTTTCATATATTTACATGTTAATTAAGAATAAGACAACCAATTATATATTCTTAATTAAACCTATGATTTATCGAATAAAATGATTAACTTTTATAGTAATTAGTTATTAAAAACTACATTACGTTAAATACTCGTCATTTGTCTATTATTTAATTAATTATAACTAATAACTTCATAATGCAAAATTTTCAATGATTTTGAAAGATGAATTATGGATATGCAAACAATGCAAATAATTCACAATTAATTACTGAAAAATCAACCAATATTCATAAAATCAATTATTGGGATTTTTATAGGACGATACGGCGAGTAAAAATCACATGCTCACAGCTGCCCCTCTTTGCTCGGAAGCTCGAAGAGTTTTCGGGCAAAGACAAAATGAGCGGCAATGAACGACTTTCACCCATTCATATGTTCCATTGTCAAGCGTTTTTTTTTTTAAAAGTTTAACCGAACCCTGCTTCAAAGGTTGCCTACATATCTTTGGTTATAAAGGAATCAGGTCAGTGTAGTTCTGGAAGTTTTGGTAGCTGGGACTACCGAAAAGCTGTGATTTTACTGTTGTTGCTGTTGCTTACTGCTTGCTGATCTCCTTATTACACCCAAAGTAAACAAAACGACAGATTAAACTAAACCTATCAGCTGTTAGTTACAAGATCCCTATGTAAGACCGGTTCTTGAGTCTTGATCTTCTGCTAACTCTGACCCGGATCTTGATGTTAGTTAGCCGCAGGCGTTGGTTTCGTCTCGTCGCTTTTCGGACCAAGGCAGGATATACCGAACTGATGACTTCGATCTCGTCCTGAATAGTCCATATCTTCTCCATATCTGCACTTTTGGATTCAATCTTCTCTCTTTTCTTTTTGTTTTGTTATTTTGGATCGAAACTTCTTCTTTTGGTCGTCTCGGGTTCCAACGTAATCTGCACAAAAATCAAAATGAACGAACAAAATTTCTACCCCAGTTTTCACTAGGGGAATCTTGTGAGTTATTGCAAGAAAATCTATACTACTTTATTATTGAAAACGGCGAAAGGCCGGGGCACTGCACCCGGAGTTATTGTATACTAGGGCATGGATACCCTATGCCTAAAAAGTAAAATCAACTAGGGACCGGAGACCCTATGCTGGAAAAGATCAACAGGTTATGTTGCCGTCAAGAAAAGATCACCAGGTTATGCCGGTGTCTGGGGAAGGATCAACAGGTTATGCTGTTTCTTGAAAAGAGATCACTAGGTTATGCCAGTGTCTGAAGATGATCAACAGGTTATGTTGCTATCAGGAGGATCAACGGGTTATGCCGGTGTCCGGGGAGGTCAACAGGTTATGCTGTTGCCTGAAAAAGAGATCACTGGGTTATGCCAGCGTCTGGAAGTGATCAACAGGTTATGCTATTGTCAGAAGGATCACCCGGGTTATGCTGGTGTCCGGGGGGTCAACAGGTTATGTTTTTGCCTGAAAAAGAGATGACTGGGTTATGCCAGTGTCTGGAAGTGATCAACAGGTTTTGCTGTTGTTAGAAGGATCACCGGGTTATGCCGGTGTCCGGGGAGGTCAACAGGTTATGTTGTTGCCTGAAAAAGAGATCATTGGGTTATGCCAGTGTCTGGAAGTGATCAACAGGTTTTGCTGTTGTTAGAAGGATCACCGGGTTATGCCGGTGTCCGGGAAGGTCAACAGGTTATGCTGTTGCCTGAAAAATGAGAGATCACCAGGTTATGCCTGTGTCTTCTTGGGTGCGGGACCCTATGTTCGCATCAACTGAGGACTGGGATATCCTTGGTTGGAAAATGTTTGGCCAAGGGTTGAAGATCCTATGCTACTTTTAGGGTCGCATCACATTCAACTTCATTTCTTCTTTCTTCTTTTTTTTTTTTATGTTTTTATTTATTATTATTCTTGTTTTTTTTTATATACGCGGGAAAAGATCTTTGGAGGAAACTTCCCTTTCTTTGGAGTCAATGTTGCAGAGTTCTTTCTAGCTCTTGCGCGATTCCTTTTTATTGCATCTGCCTTTTGCACGGTTGCTTTTACACTTGTTTCCTATTTCAAGCAAAGAACAATTTGTTAGTTTGAAACGGTGGTCAGTTTTGTGGCCTTGATTTTCAGCTGCTTGATCTCAGTTCTTTTNTTGCTTTTACACTTGTTTCCTATTTCAAGCAAAGAACAATTTGTTAGTTTGAAACGGTGGTCAGTTTTGTGGCCTTGATTTTAAGCTGCTTGATCTCAGTTCTTTTGATGAAAATCCCAACCACTTGCTTGCTTGTTCTCTTGCTGGGGTTTGGGTTTCCTCTCTAATCCCGGGGCCTTGGATTTCCAGATTTCACCATGGCGATCGGTCACGTGGGACCCAATATTTTATTTTGCCTTTGTAGGCTTTTCACTTGCTTTTTCTTTTGGATTTTCGGAGTATTGGGAAGGAGTTTTGGCCCCTCAAATTCTGCTGCGACGGCTAGTCGTGTGGGATTTAACTTTTCCACCTTTATTTCGCCTTTATTGGCTTTTCATTCCTGACTTCTCTTCCAACTGTAACTTTAGGTCATTTGGAATATTTTGGCTTTTCAAACCGTGCCAAGATGGTTAGCCACACGGGGCTCAACCTTTCAACTGCGATCGCTTATATAGGCACTTCAATTCGATTTCCTCCTTTTACGGCTTTGAGTTTGAAGTATCGACCGCTTCGGCCAGTTGGGATCGACTCGATGCTCCTGACGAAGCTGGGTGCCTCTTGCATATCATCCCGTGTCAAATGAGAGACCTGTAAATCAGTCTTGCCATCTTTTCTTTGCCTTAGTTTCGGGACAGAGTTAGACCGAAAGGGATTTAAAAGAAAAATAAATGACAGAATGGACAACGAATTCAAACAAAAGGTGTCCCTTTCGGGGAAAGGAAAGAAGGACTTATCTGGAGTGCATGCGGACTTTAATGAACATGACATGCCCTTTGGACTGGATGC